>JAZKJV010005712.1:0-292128 GCA_037367405.1 Ottelia alismoides | reverse complement strand
TATCTGAAGGGGTTGAGATGGAGGTACTGCAGGGTAATAATCTGGAAATATACCATATCCTGATCCAGCGCCAATCTGGGATTGGGAAGAGGTATTGGTATATTGTTTGTTGATTTCCCGGAAATACCCCATAAGTACCACTGCTATAGCCATATGGCCCATATCCGGGAGGGAAAACATCATATGCATCATTTTGTTGCCCTTGAGATCCATATCCACTGAAGGGGCTTGAAGTTGTCCCGCCAGCAAATATTGAATCTCCAACATCCATACTCAATGATCCCACCGAAGATATGAGATCTTCCATAATGGTGTCATCTTGGACATGTCCCCGAGGGTGCGGGTACGAGGGGTATGGACAGTAATCCATTTGCTCTGCAGATGACTCTCGATTAGGACTTGCAATATATTGACCATGTACATTTGTACGATAGCCTGTGTATTCTTGTAGAGGTCCTGCAGAAAGTCCAGCATGCATTCCTTCAAATCCAGATCCAGTAGCACCTCCACCAGATGTCGCCCCTTCATCTTCTGCTGGAGCAACACCTCCACTACCACCTGATTTGGATTTTGATTTAGACCTGGAGGAGGAGTCATCAGAATCACTTTCCAACCCTCCAGCTGGGTCTGGATGTCTCCCTGATCTAGCCATATAATCTTCGACATTTGCCTCCATTTGCGAGGCAATCTGTGTATTTGGTCCTCCCTCCTCTCTCGTCGAGTACGGGAGCGCCATTATCATCCATCCACTTCTGTAAGACGTCTTCCTCATCATCGTCGTCATCTTTAATCTTGAATATATATGCAAGGTCGATGGGATCTATGTATTCCTGCTTGTCGTGTCCTTCCCTTGCATGCTTCATTTTCAACCTGAGGTTGTAGTGGATATAGACAAGGTCATGTAGCTTTTGTACTCCTAAGGAATTTCGCCTTTTGGAGTGGATGAGGTTGAAGGTGCTCCAATTTCTCTCGCATCCTCCAGCGGACGCAGTCTGCGACAATACCTTCACAGCAACTTGTCGCAAATTAGGTGCATCTAATCCATACAAGATCCACCATTCACCTACAAGCCAAGGTACAAATTATTTTAGTCATGCTATATAAGTAATATTACTGCTTGATACTTCAAGATTATACATTAATACACACCTGGAAGAGTAGTATTGCGACCGTTAACCGCGACCATTCTTCCAAAAGAACCCAAGGACTCCCTAAAGTATTTTATCTACAAGGTAGAAAATAACAGGTTCAATAATAAATTTAAGAAGAAGAAGACATCAGATATTAGGAAGATATGATATTGTATACCTCATTCATGCAATGAGTTTGGACGTCTCTTGACTTCACTAATTTCTCCACGACTACTTGAAGGGCTGATAGGAGCTCGGGACGAGTGCCAAGGTTGTGCTTGTAGTGGTATTTTGGATTAAGATAGTACGCTGAAAACAGACAAATAAAGTACTTAAGGATGTGACAATATTAACTTAAACAGCGTAATATACAAAATGCATACCAGCTTGATGAAGAGGATGTGACAACATTTTCGACCAACGTTCGTCGATGATGCCCAACCACACCTTATAACCTTTTCCAACATTTTCTTTCACTTTCTCCTTCATCACCCGCATGGCTTCGTATATCACACCCATGGTTGGTTCTTGTCACCATCCACTATTCTCAAGACTGACACAACCGGCTCCATAATTTTTATCGCCCTGGCAATGTCGTCCCAAAAATTGACGTGGTTGATCAAGGTTTCTGCCCTTCTTCCTTGATCGGTGCGAACCTCGGGAATCTCGAACCATTCCCCTGAACAACACATTTGCTTTAAACCAACCTTATGTTGTTGCATGCTTTGCAACGCTATAAAGTTGGTTGCAAATCTTGTAATTCCAGGCCTTACGATGTCACCACCACACATCCTTCGCATCAATGATAGGACTTTTGAATGGTTATAGATGAATGTCGTGATTGATCGTGCATTATCAACGACATTCATGAGGGTTTTCCTCTTTCCAAAATCTTTAAGGATCAGGTCTATGCAATGTGCAGCACAAGGTGTCCAGAAGATGCCATACCTGTTAGAAGACATGATCATCTCACCAGCCTTCTTGAAATTACTCCCATTGTCGGTCACAATTTGAACAATGTTCTCTTGACCGACCTCTTCTATGACATCTTTCAAGAGTTTCAGTATGTACTTGTGACTCTTGACATGCTCAGATGCATCTACAGACCTTACAAATACCGTTTTTCCATCACAATATACAAGAAAGTTGATGATTTGCTTTCTCGTATAGCTAGTCCAACCATCACACATGAGGGTCACGCCATACTCCGGCCACTTCTTCTTCAATTCGGCAATATAATCACCGATCTCCTCTTTCTCCAAGGGAAGATACTTGTTCATTATCTCGTACGGAGTAGGAGCTGTCACGCCTCCTCCTGCTGCAGCAATCTCGTCAATTGCGTGCTGCAAGAAGGGTCCCTTTGCCACATTTGCCGAATACCCTCTCCAACAAACAACTTTGTAACAGCCTTCCTACCCGCTCCCTCATATTACCGAACATGCCCTTTAAGGTCTTTTGCTTTGGATCTTTGCTCGGAACATAGTGACCGGAACTGCTCCTTCTCAGAAATGCTTCTATGCCCTTTTGTTTCTTCTTTGGTGGCACCATAGCTGCACCACTTCCACTTCCACTTGCCGCTTCCCGATCCAATATTTATCGGGAATCTTGAACTGCCACCGACACGTCCAAGGCCACCACGACCACCGAGTTTCCCGCCTCTCATGCTCGCTCCTCATAGAGTCGCGTAATGCCGCCTTATATGCATTTCTCTCAGCCTCGGTTTGAATATCCTGTGGGTATTGGATATCATCATCATCGGAATCAGACAAGACATTGAACTCTCTATGGAACATGAATTCGTTAAACTCCTCATCTCTTCGCCCTTTTCTTCCTTCTTCTCACTCTTCCCTTCCAAGTGAGCCTTCACTTCAGCTCTGATCTTATTTGGACATGTAGGGCATTTAGCCACATTCACGTAGCCACCAACGAGATGTTGTTTCAGTCTTGTGATTCCCCCTCCTCCAATTATCTTCCCACAAAATTTGCACTGAGGTTTTGACTTGTTGCCGTCAGGAGCAGTAGCATATTTCCATCCAATCTCTCCACCAGCCATTTGAGAGTCGGAACCAGAGTCAGAAGCCATTATCTTCACCTCTTGAGCATTAACAAATTAACAATGTAATATATTATGATATTATGAAGATAAGAGCATGAAAAAATTGATATGTAATATATTATGATCATTTCCGATCATCTTCGATCGTTACCGTTCATTCCCGAGCATCCCAGATCATTTCCGGCAGTGATCGGTGGAGGCTCCCTGCTCATTCCCGATCATCATCGATCAACGTCGATCATTATCAATCATTATCGGTAATGTTCGGTAGAGGCAACCCGATCATTCTCGATCATTCTCGATCAGTACCGGCAATGATCGGTAGAGGCGCCACCGATCATTATCGATCATCCTCGATCATTACCGGTAATGATCGGTAGAGGCCCACCGATCATTATCGATCATCCTCGATCATTACCGGTAATGATCGGTAGAGGCCCACCGATCATTATCGATCATCCTCGATCATTACCGGTAATGATCGGTAGAGGCCCACCGATCATTATCGATCATCCTCGATCATTAACAGTGACAAAATGATCACATTACCGGCAATTATGTATCATTACCGGTAATGTATATCTTCAGCATCGAAAACGAAAATCAACTCATATTTAGAGCAGTGACAAAATGAGAATTAATCTTAGCTACCAACAAAACTATAAGGAAAGTACTTACAAACACGAGAGAGCAAGAGAGCAAGAAGGCTTGTGAGTTGTGACAACTCTTTGTGTTGTGTGTGTGGTGAAATGGTGCAATGGATGCCACCATTTATAGGCCTCCAAAGAATCTTTATGAAGGGCCTACAACCAATATAATATGAATGAAATCCATATAATATAGCTAGCTCTTCTTTATAGGTGTCTAAATTAAAATATGAAATGACTAAAGTTGGCTAGATTCTTTGAAATTTGGACTCACTAGGACACCTAGCTAGTATTTTAGAGTCTAAAATACTAGCTAGGTGTCCTAGTGAGTCCAAATTTCAAAGAATCTAGCCAACTTTAGTCATTTCATATTTTAATTTAGTCATTTCAGCACTTTGTTTTTCCATTTTGGCCAAAAGTGGCCGACAAGGACCAAATTTCGGCCGAAATTCGAGGACTGCATGTGCATATATTCCATGTTTCGGTCATTTCGGCCGAAAGGTGTCGACATGACCGAATTTCGGTCATATTTCGGCCGATATATGTCGATATCCTGGAAAAAGATATACCAGTATGTATCGATATCGGCTATGGACCGAAACCGAAATTCGACCGAATTTTGGTCGAATTTCGCCGACATTTAAGGCCATGGTTTGGGGTATATATTTATGGTATATGTTGATTTGAGAGCTTTATTTTCTTATTATTATTAACTTGAATGATCTAAAGAGGCACTTCGTTTAGTCCTAAAGAAGTTGTGGTAGGAAATTGATAGCTTCATATGTTGTTGTTTCTGTGATCATCTGAATATGATTGTTTTAGTGTGCTTAAATAGATAATATTTTAAGATGTTGATTGAAAAACCTGAAAATGCCCTTATTAATTCGTTAGTATTGATTAATATTCGTTGTAAGCAAGCCAATTCTGATTAATCAAAGCGGTCACTTAATTAAATATTCAATTAATTGCAAATGCGATCAGATTTATTTTACTTGAGCAAGCCTAAGGTCGAACTCAGGGAGACCAATGTCTCCTTAGGTTATTTTCATATAATTTAGATGCTAGGTTTTCAAGGAGAAATTTTTTAGATTTCTTATGCAAACAACGATGGGATGTAAGCGCAAAAATGCAATTTTAAGGTTAAATTAGCCTAGGTTGGAAAAATCTAAATTAATGTGCAAATGAGCTCAAAAATTCAGAAGACTATTTTATCTTATTTATTTATGCAATAACAAATCCAGAACACATTTTGGTATTTTTATGGTGTAAAATACGTGCATGAAAAATGAACACTTCTTATGGGTTTTAATATAAAATTTTGGGCAAATGAAATACAGAAGTTATGACAATTTGGTAGTAGGTTAAATGATGAAATTAACCGAATTTAATTTTTATGGAATTTTTAGATGCAATGTGAATTTTCTATGATTTAAACAATGCATACTATGTGAATTTCAATAAATTAATTTTAATAAATAACAAACCTAATCAATTTCCGTAAATAAAATTATCCTTGATATGGCTAATCAAATATATCCAGAAAAAAATCTAACCCCTAAAAATACTGGATGTATAGACCATTAAAAATTAATTATAGTGATACAAGTTAATTTATTTTACCCTAAATAGTGTGTGAATAACTTGATTTTTGGGCATATATCAAAACATAATTAATTCTACAAAATATGAATTTTGGGGAATTTTTTAAGCAAGGGGTAATTTATTATGAATTACTGACACTCAAATGGGTAAAATTAATAATGGTCACACTTAAATAATTATATTGAAACATTCAAAACTCACAATATTATGAATAAATATTTGAGTATGTAGAATCAAGTAAGAAGCGGCACGTGATTTTTATAATTTCAAAATGTCCACAAATAGTGGTTCAAATGAGTACACAAAGATAAGGGTATCAATGTAATTTTCAAAATAAATGAGAAATAAATAAAAAATAGCACAAAAGTGTGCTTCTTTAATTACAAATACCCGCGATGGGCTTTCTGTAATTTCTCTAGGCGTGGGGCGTGTGTTGCACGTAAGGGTCGTTGGTAGGGGCTTCTTCGTAATTTCCTTGAAATGCTGGGCTTGAGCGTAAAATACCCCACACCCACATGTGAGATGCGTAAGTGAGCTGGGCTTTGATGTAGCCTTGGATCGAGGCTAAGGCACGGGCTCCCGAGGCTCCACATGGCTGGCGGAGGGAGCCTCATGCACACTGAAGCACTAGGCTCGGGGGTTGCCTCGGGATGGCAATGTAGCTTGCTTTAGACCGTTGGATCAAGATGTGGGCCTTGATCCATTGGTAGCTACAACGTTGAAGGTTGAGCATTGTAGAAGCTCGAGGGGCAATGCAGCGTCTTGTGCGAAGGCAAGACGGCAGGAGCACTCTACATGCAGTAGTGCACGGTACCCGAAGGGGAGTTGACCGGTCAACACACGACAAGTGGCTGGAGAAGGAGACATCCCTCGGCTGAAGTTGCTCAAGGAAGAGTCATGTGCCAAAGCGAAGGTGACGGAGGAGCGATGGAGAGGAGGAGCTTATGCTCGACCCTTGCGTGGACACCGATGAGAGGGGGAAGCGGAGCTCCTTGTGGATGCCAGATCTGGAGCTTATATGATCCGATCTCGAATAGTCTGGATATGGAAGATATCTGGGGAGATAGAGGCAAATGCAAGAGGAGAAGAAGATGGAGGTGATCAGGTGTGGAGCTCAAGGATGATCGGTTAATCGACTTAGGGATAGAAGAGGATGAAGGTGATGTGTGGGGGGAGGGGAACAGGGATGAAGAAGAAATTGCAGAGAATATAAAGAAAGAAAATCGAAGAAATAGAAAATAAGGAGATGAATAAAGATACCTAAATGATTGTGGGGTTCGTGATGCTTGGTGGTGGAGTCTTCCTCTAGGTGTCGCTTCAGAGCAGCTAGCAAGGAGTTGTAGAGCTCAAGCAGCTTCATGAGATGGTTGTGATGGTGGATGGGCAGCCATTGGATCTCACCTTAGATATATGGTCATCGCTCGAGAAAATGCTTTCTCTCTCTCGTTATCATCGGAGGGGAGTTTCTGAGCTCTCTCTCTGTGTGTAATGGTGGATGACTCGAATCGAAGGCAGCTATAGGGGTTTTGGAAGAGGGACAGTTAGGGTTTGTGGAGGAGGCAGAGAATGGGCGATGTGGAGGTGATGGGAGATGCTCGGTGGTGAAGGGAAGAGAGGAAGGTAGGGGGTCGGTTGAGGCACGGCGGAGAAGGTAGAGGAGCTGGTGGGTGGGCAAAGAGGATGACCAAGCCTAGGCCGTTTGATTGGCCCAGATGGGAGGGCACACAAGGTGCCACATGGTGAGGAATAAAGGAAATCAAACAAATAATAAAAAATAAACAATAGGAAATAGGATCTGAGCCGTTGGATGAAGGTATCTTCATACAACGACCCAAATCAAGGGTGGGTGAGGGGTTAAGTGGAAGAGCCACATGGCGGCTCCAGAAGCGGCCACGTGTTACCCTCATGAAAATCAAAAAATAAAATAAAAGAAAATTCAAAATAAAATATAAAATTATGTAAAATCAAAAAGTAATTTTTGTGAAAATTGTCCATCTCGATGAGATCTACAACTTGTGTGAAGGAACCAAAATCAAAAGAAATCATTTTTGGTGGTACTATATGTATATAAAAAGTACCGTATATTTTAGATTTTTGCAATTTTAAAAATGTAAAATTTAAAGTAAAATAAAAATATAAAATAAATATTTACACCTTAATCTATTTTTTGGTGATTTTAATGATTACGAAAATAAAGAAATAAAAGAAAAGGGACATATACACTGACTCTATATACAGACTCAAAGTGATTTATTTTCTTTGATTTTTAATTCAATTTTGATTTATATTTTTCACACTTTATTAAAACATAAATCAAAGAAGATAAACTAAAAAGGGAAAAATTAAAAAGAGTTATTTTTGTACATAAAATAATAATGTCAAAATCAATTAATGTGTACAATATACAATGAGGTCCCAAAATCCAAGTTTCACGTATGAACTCGGATTACGTTGAACTTGGTCTTATTTTTTAGATAACTTAATATTCATTAATTCAAAAGTGAGTAGGGGCTGATAGGAGATTGTATGAGAGATTCATATTTATGACTTTTTGTCTCGAATCAAGGGTTTGATTTTATTGAACACATGTACAAGCTAGTATTTTTTACATTTTTCCTTTGTTAATGTTAGTAATATGTACACTACATAGCTGATTTTATCTGATTTGGAGTTAGTAAAAAATAATTAAAATGGAGAAAATTATGGCAATATAAAAGTGCTTATTTACATAGAATTTATGGCTCCTTATAAATGCAATTATGAATGATAAAATATGAATATTATTCACACATGCATGAATGATAACAATGCAATTTAAATGATTAAGTGCAATTAATTACTTGGGAACGGAGCTCGATTTTCATCTTTTAGAGTGATGAATCACATATTCATCATTGATCGGAGAGGTTGTTGGCCTCCACCACACTCTCTAGGTGCATGGATATGAAGGTGTTTTACCACGAGATTGGGGAGAGCTCCGACGAGGATGATGTTACTAGTGGGAAAGCTCCGGTCTTTCCCTACCAAAGAGCTTCACGATCGGATTGTGCTTGGATATCCTAGAGCTACAACAACAAAGAGCATGATCAATCTCAAATTCATCATCTTTATTTAGATTAATTATCTATTTTTATTAAAGTAATTAATTTAATTAACAATTCAGCCATGGCTGGTCCCAAGCCCGGGTAAATGAGGAGGGTTGCGTTAGGTAACCGACAACCAGTGTAAAATAGTCGGAGACAACTTCCTAAATAATATTTTTTTAAAAAAAAATATTATTTAGGATGTTGCCTCATGACAGTCGGATCTTTTCAACATGGATTTAAGCAAACATACATATTTCGTTGGGGCGTTCCCTACTTGCGACACGTTGCATCGCCCGAATGCAATGAAAAATTGGCAAGGGCCGCTACATGGCAGCCTGGATGTAGTTCAAAATGTGTAAGGGTTCTCGCATGAGGAACGCATGCGGGTAATTAAGCTAGTTCCGCTGCATCACCGCCCGGATGCAGTCCAAAATTTACAAGGGTTCTCGCATAATGGACGCATGCGAGTAAAGAAGTTAGTCCAAAAGAGATTGCAACGGAAGTTGCAGATTGGTAGTTGGAATATTGGCACTTTGACTGGAAAATTGATGGAGATAGTGGATACGATGGAAAGAAGGAAGATTCATATACTATGTTTTCAAGAGACTAAATGGGTTGGAGAGAAAGCAAGGGAGATCGAGAAGACATGCTTTAAACTTTGGTATTCATGTAAAGATAAGGGTAAAAACGGTGTTGGAGTGGTTGTTCATAAGGATTTGAAGGATTGTGTGGTTGAGGTGCAAAGATTCGGGGATCGGATTATTTTGCTAAAATTGGTGCTTGAAGAAGAAATTTTGAATATAATCTCAGTTTATGCACTGCAAATTGGTTTAGATGAAAGGACTAAACAAGCTTTTTGGGAGGATCTAGATAAGATTTTACAAGGAATCCCACAAAGAGAGATGATTTGCATAGGTGGAGATCTTAATGGACATGTGGGAAAAGATGCTTCAGGGTATGCTAGTGTTCATGGTGGACATGGTTTTGGGGATAGAAATGAAGAGGGAAAAGTCATCTTGGATTTTGTAACGGCATTGAGGAGAAGAGACCGATTGTGTTGTAAAGATTGCAAAGTAATCCCAGGAGAGAGTTTGACAACCCAACATCGCTTGTTAGTCTTTGATGTACAAATAAAAGGACTGGTAAAGAAAAGGAGGGTTCCTAAGATCACTAGAACTAGATGGTGGAATCTTCCACTTAAGCAATCGAGCTTCAGGGAGAAGGTTTTAGAAGATTTATCTTGGGATTGTAGTGGAAGTGCAAACGAGATGTGGGAGGCAGTAGCATCTTGTATCCGAAAGGTAGCCAAAGAGATGCTAGGCGAGTCAAAGGGAGGAGCCCCAGGTCAAAAGGAGGCTTGGTGGTGGAGTGAAGGGGTGCAGGAGAAGCTAAAAATTAAAAGAGCATGCTTTAAAGCTATGTATAAAGATAGAACAAAGGAAATTGCCACAAACTACAAAATAGCAAAGAAGGCTGTAAGCGAAGCTAAGTCGAAAGCTTATGAAGTTTTATATAAAAATCTCGACTCTAAGGCCCCGTTTGTTTGATTGGAAAGGAATTACAATGGAATGGAATCAAGACAAGAATGGAATTAACAATGGAAAGGAAAGGAAAAAAATTTTCCATTCCATTGTTTGGATCATATTAGGAATTGAAAATTTTATTATGAGACACGTTCCTTTCTTATATTTGGAAAGGGAAAAGAATAAAAAAAATAGCATTCCTTTGATATATTTCGTTAAGTAAAAAATAATCGGTATTCTCAGACTTATTTTTTCATATAATCATATATTTCATATAAAGAATCAGTAATGAAATTCAAATGGAAACTACTTTGATTTTTTCATACAATTGATATATTTGATATATCCATATCCGTATCCGCCACAATTTTTTATTACCATATCTATATCCATATTCTAAAGAAATTGGAAATGTTATGTATATCCGTATTTGGAAAAAAAATAAAAACACATATCCATGTTCGTATACGTATCCACTAAAATATAACCCGTGTCCATATCCTAAAAAACTAAAGATGGTATCTGTATCAATATCTATTACTGCAAAAATAAAACCCATTTCCATGTCCATATCCGCTTCCGTAAAAAACATCATCCATGTCCATATACATATTTGTAGAAAAATTAAAATCTATATCCAAATCCGTATATGTATATGCCAGAGTATACTCAGTATCCATATCTTAGAAAAAAATTGCATACGTTTCCATATCCATATTAGAAAAAAAAACATATATCCCTGTCCATATCCATATCTGGAAAAAATAAAAAAACATATCTGTGTTTGTATCCGTATCCGTAAACAAATCATTTCTGATATATTTTATCTTTCTAATAGATATATTTAACATATATGTATTCGTATCAACTGGAATATCTTGTAACCATATTTGTATCCATATCCAAAAAACTGTATCTATACCTGTATCCGCAAAAAATATCACATATCCATGCCAGTATCCATATATGCATATATTTGTAACTTATCCAACCTATTGCATCCATATATTTGTATCTGTGTCAGTGTCCATATATTCATATAAAAATCATATCCATGTTGGCGTCCAAAAATATCCAAAAAAAACACATATTCTTGTCGATAACCATATATTAGTAACAACGATATATTAATTAAAAAATATTGAAGAAGAATACATTCATTAGCATTGGTAAGGAATGGAATCCCAATTCCTAGGGGGTACCTAGGAATGGCAATTCCCATGAATGAGGGAATCGGATTTCCTTTGTAATCGTTATTTCTGCGTAAACTTGATCTAACAAACAAAGGAATGGAATCGAAAGAGGAATGGTGATTCCATTCCCTCTTCTATTCCTGCATAACAAACGGGGCCTAAGGAGGGCCAGAAGGATATATTCAGGTTGGCCAAAGCAAGAGAAAGAAAGACCAAAGACATTTCTCAAGTGAGGTGCATTAAGGATGAGGAAGGTCACGTGCTTGTTACTCATAAGGATATAGAGACTATATGGGAGCAGTACTTCCATAAACTTTTTATTGGGGAAGGAAATAGAGAGATCACTTTAGGTGATCTAGCTAGTAGTGAAAGTTACTTGAATCGTACAAGCTATAGACGGATTCAAAGAAAGGAAGTAGAGGAGGCTTTGAAGGTTATGAGACCGGGGAAAAGTGTAGGACCGGATGACATCCCTGTAGAAGTATGGAAAGTTTTAGGTGAGCGCAGTTTGACTTGGCTTACGAATCTATTCAATGTTATTTGGCGAAGCACGAAAATGCCTAAAGATTGGAGGAGGAGTATCGTTGTGCCTCTTTATAAAAATAAAGGAGACATTCAAAATTGTTCAAATTATAGAGGTATCAAGCTGATGAGTCACACTATGAAAATTTGGGAACGTGTGATCGAGAAAAGGTTGAGACAAGTTTCCAATGTCAAAGAAACCAATTCGGATTCATGCCAGGTCGCTCAACTATTGAAGCCATCCATTTGCTAAGGAGAACAATGGAGATTTATAGAGCTAAAAGGAAGAACCTCCATATGATCTTTATTGATTTGGAGAAGGCTTATGATTCTGTCCCACGAGAGAAATTGTGGAGAGTTTTGGAGAAGAGACAAGTGTATGTCCTATACATTAACCTCATAAAGGACGTGTATGATACAACTTTATCTTGTGTAAGGACACCGCCTAGGAAGACTGGCTATTTTGACATCAACATTGGTTTACATCAAGGTTCAGCTTTGAGTTCTTTTTACTTTGATTATGGACGAGTTGACAAGTCACATTCAGGATGAGTTACCTTGGTGTATGTTATTTGCTGATGATATTGTATTGATTGACGAGACTAGAGATGGAGTAAATAAGAAGCTCGAGGTCTGGAGACATGAGTTGGAGAGTAAAGGATTTCGTATAAGTCGGTCTAAGACAGGATATATAGAGTGCACCTTTGATGGAAGAAATGGAGAAGGAATTGAGGTGAAGATTGGTGATGATAATATTCAAAAGAGAGATTCTTTTAGATATCTGGGATTTATTTTGCAACATGATGGGGAAATTGATGGAGATGTTACTAATAGAATAAATGCATGCTGGCTAAAGTGGAGAGGAGCCTCTGTTGTTCTCAGTGATAAGAAAATTCCTTTAAAAATTAAAGGAAAGTTTTACAAAGCAGCCGTGAGACCTGCTATGCTCTATGGATCTGAATGTTGGTCTGTGAACCATAGACATGTGCAGAGAATGGCTGTAGCAAAAATGAAATTGCTAAGGTGGATGTGTGGACACACACGTAAAGATCGGATTCGGAATGATGCAATCAGAAAGAAAGTTGGTGTTGCTCCGATCGAGGATAAGATGCGAGAAAACCGCTTAAGATGGTTTGGTCATTTGCAAAGAAGATCAGCTGATGCACCAGTTAGGAGATGCGAGTGTTGGGATGTTGGGCCGGCTAAGAGAGGGTGGGGATGGTCTAAGAAGTGTTGGAAAGAGACCATTCGAAGGGATCTTTGTTTTGTGGATATAAGCTCGGGATTGACCCAAGATAGATCTAAATGGAGGCGGAGAATCCATGTAGCCGACCCCACTTAATTGTGGGAAAAGGCTTTGTTGTTGTTGCAATTAATTTAATTAACAATTAATTAATTATATTTAATATTTAACCCCTTGTAAATAAAAAAGGCTAATTAATGTGTATAATTAAGTATCAAATACATGTGTTTAAGGTTCCTTTATTTTCTGTGTTTCTTAATAATAAAAATCCAATAAAACTAATTTAGTATCATTTATATTATACTGTAAATTATTCATTATATAAAAATACTAAAAAATAACAAAGAAATAAAAGAAGTATTTTATTAGTAAAAAATATTTACAAAAATAATATGTATATATAACGTATGTTGACTTTGAATTCTGCATAAAAGTTATAGATCTTGAAAAGATACACAACTTTCATGTTAAACACTTTTCCATTTAACTTCATTTATTATTTTATATTCATTTTACATGATCTATTTCGTTCTTCTTAATGCATGATTAGTCCGCGTGGCCCGATTACCGATCTCCATATAGCCAGCCCGTCGATGGCCCTACCTCCTTCCTCGGTCATCTGATCATTTAATCAGATGGCTCTAATCAACCTCCACTCACTACTGCTTGTGGATGCTTGATGTTCTGATCAATAGAATCATATTCGTCCATCAACGCCTCTGCCTCGGTCATTGGATCCCTTGATCCAACATATATTATTCATCACCCTTCTCGTGACATTCGTCCGTTACCTCGTCGATTATGTGATAGGACACTTTCATTGATTTATGGACGTAACGCCTTGAACTTGGCAGCTCTCGGATCCTATGTAATAAGATCTGGCTCATCAATACGATCCAACAAAATTTGTTTCATATAAATCGGACTTTGTTTCGATTTATTGTGATTTTTGGAGGAAAGAGAAGTAAGGAGGCTTAAGATGTCATTAATCCTTAATGCATGTCATTAAGACTAATTAAACATGATTAAAGAAACTAGTGATGGGTTGAGGACCGCTAATGACCTTTAGCAATCACTAATCAATGGTTAGCAAAAGTTAAGTGTCAACTGCGAAAGATAAATCATGATTAGTGAAAGTTAATCACGATTAACGTTAATTAAGCATCATTAATGAATCTAGAATCATCTAGAAAGTTCTAATTTAACCCTTAAGTTTTGGATAAGAATTGGCTAAAACCATGGGCTGCTAACCGTGGTTAAGGTATAAACCATGGTTTACTAACCATGGTTAGTTGTTTTCTGGAGCCTATAATACCCCCTACCCATTCATTCTCTACGATTCACATTACCACCACTACCCCAAGGGCTAGGTGATGAACATCGATTTCATCATATTAATTTGTAGATTTTAACCCCCTTTGCTTAAATTGGAGTCAATAATAACCAGATAAAATAATGTATATATCTGAGTCTTAAAATAAATTAAAAATACAAAAAATGACAAAAGCAAAATGGTAGTGTTTTTATACATTTAAAAACACACACAAAAATATTTCCCTTTTATTTGACCTCTTTTGCGTTTTTGGTCATTATGAAACTTGTAGTCTCATCGAGATCTACAACTTTCATGTTTTGGGTTTTTCCAAATTTGACCATTTTCTCCACCTTTTTCGAGTTTTTCTTCTGAAATAACTTGATTGGGCCATGTGGCTCCTTCTTGTTGAGCCACGTGACCCGCTTCCCTTTCCGCCACATGCCCTCCATCCTCTACCCTCCGATCGCATGATTCCCCTTCAATCTTGATTGCACGTACGCACTCCATCCTCCACCCACTGATTCACCTGTTAGATCGTATCTCGACCGTCCACCTCTGCCTGCCTCTCCTCACGTCACGTGTCTCCCTCCAGCGCCGCTTGATCTCCTCCACAATGCTTCAATATTAGTCGCTAGCCCTCCGCATCTTTCTCAGCCCTACGATCGAGTCCAGATCACATCTGGATCGCTCGTTTACGCCCGCTTCCACTGGCGACACGGTCTCGTGCACATCCACCGATGGCGTTCTGATTGATTTGATTAGAACCGCTTTCGAGTGCCTTCTTCTCAGCCGTTGGATCGCGAGATCCAATGGTTGAGACTCCATCTCCTACCTCCGTCCGCCTCTTCTGTCCCACGTCGTCCACATCGAACACGTCTCCCCTTTCCATTTCACCCTTCTACTCAGCCATCTCCACCACTCGCTGACCACCCAACGGCCAAGACCGATCAGCCTGGCCCTCGCGAACCACTTGGCTGCCCACGCTCTTCTCTCTTTCGCTCCACATCTCCCACGCAAAACCACATCGTCCACCATATGAGCTTCCAACTTCCCCTCTTCAAATAAACCTCCGCTGGCCACCATCACTCCTGTCCATCTTTACGTGGGCTACGACCTAGCATCTCTCCGTCTCCTTGTGACAGGGGGAGGTCAGATTGATGATGCAATAATTGTCGTAGCCCTAGTGAGACCCCTGGCCATTGTAGGTCAGGACCTCGGCTCTACAATGCCGATGAGCTGCTCCAACCGGCCGATGGGATTCAACGATGACCCAAGATTCTTAGAGAAGCTCACGCCCATGCCCTCGACCCGCCAAAGCTCCAGGTAAGCTTCTTGATTTTTCTTTGCTTTTTTTCTTTGATTTCTCTTAATTAATTATGTCATTATCTGCACCGTCACCCTCCATTTACCATCTCCTGAGCTTCGCCTATCATCCCTCATCCTCGCGTACGCTTTACTCACCATTCCCCCTTCTTTAGTACTTGATCACCGATGCACCACCTCCTCTACAGTCGCCGGAGACGAAGCTCCGGTTCCTCCCCTCCTTCGCTCGCATGGATCCCCATCCCATTCACGTTGCCCCCACGCATGCATGCTTCGACTTTTGGACTAATGTTTGCAAGTAATACTTGAATGGTCGAAGCCATCCCCAGAGCTGCTTTCCATGCTTTCATCTCCGATGAACTCTCGTCGCCATTTCGATTCAGACCACCAAGATGGTTCTCCGGCAACTGATCTTCATCGCCATCACTTCCGTAGCCTCCACCAATCTCCAGACATCAGTCCATGGCCGTGCGGAGCTAGGAGAACGTCGCCGGAGCCCAGCCAAGTCCGCCGCAGGACGGCGACGAGGAGGAGCTCGTGGAGCAATTACCGTCCGATCTTCAAGATTGGACGGCTCACTAGAGACCACGTTGACTTCCTCAAGCAGGAACAGTTGTCGTCCGATCCCAGTGATCGGATGGCTCACGAGAAGACACATGGCAGCTCCGAGCATCAGCACCGACCTATAGGTTTGGAGCACCCGAGCCTCAACCGATCCCCCCTAGCCTCGCTCCGAGTTTGAGCCAGTGCACGAGCCTCATCCGAGCCTCCCGAGCCTTGCTCCTAGCCTACGCAGACCGCCGAGCCTGACCTCACGTGCTTTGTCACGTGAGGGTTGGGCAAATTGCAGGGAGGCCCCGCAGCTTCTCCAAATTACAGATAGGTCATGCTATCACGTGAATATCACGCATGCCTAGGGCTAATTGCATTCAAGCCCCTCCGATTATCAATAATTGCAATTTAGTCCCCATGTGTGGGAAAATTGTGGGGAAGTCCTCGCATTTTATTTTATTTGTATTTAGGTCCTCTCAGGGACCTGTTTATAGTAGTTGCTTTATTTATTTTCAGGTTTTCTTTGCATTTATGCCCCTGGGCTTTTTTGTTAATATCTTGAGCATCTGAACTGTATTTTAATCAATTTTGGTCTCATTTCGAAACTTGTTTCATTTTCTTTCTAATGGCGTGACTTGATTTCTGATTTGACACTTTGATTTGTGATGATTAAATTTAGTAATGTAATATCTTTTATGTAATGATTTTTCACGCCTTGTATTATTGTATCAATGGAATTTGCATTATTATTTGAACATGAAGTTGACTACAATTTCTTGGCTCATCTATTTCATCTAATTAGGGCATTTTTTGCATCATTGTACATCTGCATCATGTTGCATGTTAAAAAGCAAATAAAAAATGTCTGCATTGTCTGTCTTTGTGTGCATTTTGACCTATGAGCTCTTAATCTAATACTTAATTTGAATAATGAGAGTTTAAATATGTGCTTAAGAGGCTCGTGTCCATGAGTTCGACATTGGGCTTGCCCAAGTAAATTAAATTCGATCGCTTTGATTTCATTGACATATTCATTAGCAGTTTTTGATGGATCCAATTCAGCCCTACTGCAACGAGATTTCTGAATGTTAAATTGACATTATTAAGAGGTTGAATTTTTGGGTTTATCAAATGGCGTCGTTACCCGGGACAAGACTCATCTTTTTTTTTATTTAGATTTTTATTATTTGATTAAGTGGTACTTTTTACTACCTCTGGCCATCCCTTCTCTCCCACGTCGTCCACATCGAACACGTCTCCCCCTTTCCATTTCACCCTTCCCCTCAGCCATCTCCACCACTCGCTGACCTCCCAACGGCCAAGACCGACAACCGTGACCCTCGCGAACCACTTGTCTGCCCACGATCTTCTCTCTTTCGCTCCACATCTCCCATGCAAACTACGTAATCCACCATATGAGCTTCCAACTTCCTCTCTTCAAATAAAACTCCGCCGGCCACCATCACTCTTGTCCATCTTTACGTGGGCTACGACCTAGCATCTCTTCGTCTCCCTATGACAGGGGGAGGTTGGATTGACGATGCAGCAATCGTCGTAGCCCTGATGAGACCCCTGGCCATTGTAGGCTAGGACCTCGGCTCTACAATGCCGATGAGCTGCTCCAACCGGCCGATGGGGTTCAATGACGACTCGAGATTCTTAGAGAAGCTCACGCCTAGGCCCTCGACCCACCAGAGCTCCAAGTAAGCTTCTTGATTTTGCTTTGTTGTTTCCTTTGATTTCTCTTAATTAATTAAGCCATTATCCACATTGTCACCCTCCATTTACCATCTCCTTAGCTTCGCCTATCATCCCTCATCCTCGCGCACGCCTTTACTCACCATTCCCCCTTCTTCAGCACCTGATTACCAATGCACCACCTCCTCTCCAGTTGTCGGAGACAGAGCTCCGATTCCTCCCCTCCTTCGCTCGCACGGAACCCCGTTCCATTCACATCGCCCCCACGTACACACGCTTTGACTTTGGGGCTAACGTTTGCAGGTAATACTTGAATGATCGAAGCCATCGCCGGATCTGCTTTCCAGGATTTCATCTCCGGCGAACTCTCATCGCCACTTCGATTCAGACCACCAAGACGGTTCTCCGGCAATTGATCTTCATCGTCGTCACTTCCGTAGCCTCCGCCAATCTCCAGACATTAGTCCATGGCCGGGCGGAGCTAGGAGAACGTCGCCGGAGCCCAATCAAGTCCGCTGCAGGAGGCGACAACAAGGAGGAACTCACAGAGCAGTTACCGTCTGATCTTCAAGATCGGACGGCTCACCAGAGACCACGTCGACTTCCCCGAGCAGGAACAACTGCCGTCCGATCTCAGTGATCGGATGGCTCACGAGAAGACACGTGGCAACTTCGGGCATCAGCACCAGCCTATAGGTTCGGAGCACCTGAGTCTCAATTGAGCCTTCCTAGCCTCACTCCGAGTCTGAGCCAGCGCACGTGCCTCATCTGAGCCTCTCGAGCCTTGCTCCAAGCCTACGCCGACCGCCGAGCCTGACCTCATGTGTTTTGTCACACGAGGGTTGGGCAAATTGCAGGGAGGCCCCACCAGCTTCTCCAAATTACAAGTAGGTCATGCTATCACGGCATATGTGCCTGGGGCTAATTGCATTCAAGCCCCTCCTGTTATCAATAATTACAATTTATTCCCCACGTGTGTGGGAAAATTACAGGGAAGTCCTCGTGCTTTATTTTATTTGCATTTAGGTCCTCTCAGGGACCTGTTTGTAGTATTTGCTCTATTTATTTTCATGTTTTCTTTGCATTTATGCCACTGGGCTCTTTTATTAATATCTTGAGCATCCGAGCTACGTTTTAGTCGATTTTGGTCTCGTTTCGAAGCTTGTTTCATTGTCTTTCTAATGGCATGATTTGATATCCGATTTGACACATTGATTCGTGTTGATTAAATTTAGTAATGTAGTGCCTTTTATTTAATGATTTCTCACGCCTTGTATTAATGTATCAATGGAATTTGCTTTATTATTTGAACCTTAAGTTGACTACAATTTCTTGGCTAAGCTATTTCATCTAATTAGGGCATTTTTTGCATCATTGTAAATATGCATCATGTTGCATGTTAAAAAGCAAATAAAAAGTGTCTGTATTATCTGTCTTTGTGTGCATTTTGACCTATGAGCTCTTAATCCAACACTCAATGTGAATAATGAAAGTCTAAATATGTGCTTAAGAGGCTCGTGTCCCTGAGTTCGACCTTGGGCTTGCCCAAGTGAAATAAATCCGGCAACTTTGATTTCATTGACAGATTCATTAGCGGTTTTTGATGGATCCAATTCAGCCCTACTGCAATGAGAATTATGAATGTTAAATTGACATTATTAAGAGGCTGAATTTCCAGGTTTATCACCAGGGTCGAGAGGTCGGGAGGAAGAGAGGGAGGCGGGGAAGGAACGCTAGCGAAACGTTGCTGGAAGAACGAGGAGGAGGAATGTACAATCTGCTCTTAGTTTACTTCATAAGCAAGGTTTTCGATTCATCTTCTTTTTCCAGCATTGTTTTCGATTCATCTTTCTTTCCGGTTCATTTTCTATTGTGGTTTGAGGAGACATCTATGTAACACCCTACTTAAGCATGGGCGGTTATGCACGTCAGTGAACCTTATGATTCGTCACACTTTCACTCACCTAAGATGCGTGGTGTCTGCTGATTCTTCATCTCTTGCAGTTTTTTTATGTTATTTCATATTCGATGTTGTTTCCCTCTCGATGAATTTATAGAGGAAATTCTTTCCATTTTTCTTTTAAATATGTCCCGATATAAGGGGAAACTCTGCCGAAATTTTTACAGAAACATGTCACGATATAAGGGGGAAACTCTATCTACATTTTCATAGAAATATCACCCCATTTAAGGGGAAGCTCTGCTGAAATTCTAAGAGAAAATCATGTTCTTCACGTTCTTCGTGTTCTTTGTGTGTTCTTCACGTTCTTCATTTTCTTCGTTCGTTCTTCGCGTTCTTGGCACGTTCTTAACGTTTTCGATACGAAAATGAAATTCGATCGTCTCAGGAGCTATAAATCATCCTTTTTGAAAAATAATTACGATAAAAGCACTGCATACGCGAGAGAGAGCTCGATTAGGTAATGAAATCCTTCCTTTTGCTATTGGGTTTTCATATGGGATCATTGAGATTCCTGATTTTATGTTCTTCGCTACATAGAACCCTAATTTGGCCATTTTTGAGAACATATGAAAAGTTGCTTTGTGATTTCAACTAAAATATGGTCTAAGCATCGAATTGATGTAGTGCTTGGAAAGTTAGGGTTTGGAAGTTAAAATGAGCATAAATATGAGTATATAAATATATGAATTAATATATATGTATATATGAGGCTATTCTTAATGTTGATGATTATGTAAATCGAAGACTTAACGAAAGAATTACATCATAGGAATTGATGTGTAATAAGTTGGATCCTGAAAAAGATCGTGTGTTATGTTAAGAAATGATTGGGAGTAGAACTACAAGCGTGCATGCAACTTTTAGGTTTATCGGAATGAAACCATATTGGTGTGACCCTACCTAGGTGGTGCACAGTTGCCTTATTTTGATAAGTGCGCACGAGATGAATGATTTGCAATGCATGGTACCAGGTGCCAATATGTTTGGGTTGAACGACGGAAGATGTTGCCGTGCCATGTGGAGGCATGGGTTGTCTGATAACGGCTGGGTTACAATAACATGTTCTTAAAGTCGCTGGTTTATGTGGTTAAAGTTTAGCCGTAGGTTTTAAGCTACCGAGTCCTTGAGGACGGTGCGCTTCTTTGTTTGCCAAGCGGAAGGTTTGGAACTCTGGATAATATATAAAAAGGAAATTATCTGGGTAGTATTGGAGGATTGGTTGAGGCAACGTACGACGACATAAGCTCACCAGATCAGCACAATCTCCGATCCCGAAGTGTCCACATCTTTGGAGTTCATAAAGGGTGGAGTTTCTGGGACTAATCCTTGATGTGGAATAGAAAAGAATAGGACTTAAACTAATGATAATGAATGAATTTTTTTGTGATAACAAGTTTTCAAAGAAATTACATATTTGTTTTTCTCTTCTTCATTACTTAGCACTCGCTAATTGTTATCCTATGATTTATGGAAAACCCAACAGGTGTCAGTGAGCCATTACAAGGACTCTAGTAATCCAGCCAACTAACATGCCTCATCTAGTCAACCACTTTGTAAGGTAGTTAGTAATCTTTCGTGTATTTCCTTTCCAGGTGATGTACATGTAAATGGTTATAGTGGGACAATGTATCATGTGGACTTTAGTTGTGAATGGAAAATTGTAGAAGTACTTCCTTCTGGATTTTTTTAATTGGTGTATGTTTCTGAGTGTTAGTTGTGATTGTTGAATAAATTATTGTTGAGTAACAAGATCCTGATATGGGAAGATCTGACGGCCCAGAATTAGGGTCGTGACAATGGACGCCTCCACATGTGTCCTCTTCACATGAATCTGGTACCTCTGCGTAGCCCACACATCCTTTGAAGGATAGGGTTCAAGCTTTAGTGCATCACAGAAGCGTGAAGATCGTGTCACATGCGATCAAGAACAACTAGTCATGCTAGTTTCAAGAGGCAGCGAAAATTAATTTGTTTAATGAAGACTAAACCACATACATGAGAACCTTTCTCATGTTGTGTCATTAAAAATCACAAATGAGCAAAAGGATTACCTCTTGAAGCATGTTTGTGATCGCATATCTCTAAACGAAGAGACCTCCTGTCTCAAGTTTGATTCAACGAAGGATGCACTTATGGGCGTGTGGATGAAACGTGTGCTTCTCACAATCTGAGTTGACGATCCAAACGTGAAACCACCTGATTTCATCACACAAAATCCGTAGCCTTCCTCATGAGCATGGAGCATTGAAGAGGGCGGAGATCCATGAGCAATCGATCCGGCATCACAATGACAACATGACAACAGTGATGCTCTCATTGAACACAAAGTGGATGGCCACTAGGCTTGAGAGAGAGAGAGAGAGAGAGCCTCTTAGACGTGTATGAGAAGAGGGGGGGAGACTTGTTGCTTTCAACATGTGTAAGAGAAAGAGCTAGGTCTAGCCTTTCTTTTATAACATATTAGTTGGTAGAGATGCACTCCTAATTGAAATCAATGGACGTATTTTTTTGCATAAATTTTTCAATAATAATTAATTAATTTAAAAGAAAATAAATATGTTGAGAATAGTCAAAAAATTTAAATCTAATTAAATCAATTCATATGGAATAATATGGAAAGGAGGAGAGCCTCCTTCCATAATAGGGGGGACAGCCACTGTGGAGAGAAACTCTATATGGACATCTCTCTCAATATGGAATGGAGCTCTCTCCTTTCTAATTTTGATGAGATCTCATATCTCATTAATTATTCCACGTGTACGACAACTATTATTGCATAATTTTTTATTAAAATAATTCCAAATTATTTTTGTGATAATTTCAATCATGTCATTGACAATTATAAATCATATTCAACCACCTAGATATAAAATTTAAATTACATTTACAATTAATTGTACAATGTGAATCCAATTCGCATTAAACTTTAATTTGTAAATCCCGTTTATAATTAAATATATCCATGTTATTATAAATCATATGTATAATATTTACAATTATTTTGGATAGTAATGTCTACATTAATCATATATTTGATAATTAAATCTCATTTAATTATCTTAGATGACTCCTCTCATGTGTCCAAATAGTACGAATCACATTCATATTACTTATGATAATTAAATTACATTTAATCAACATTTTTCTAATGTCATATATATTGTGAACAAAAGAATTATTCTTGAAATATTTTAAGAACAATGTGCCTTCTCCGCAGATACTTGGAGATGAGGACATGCCGATTGTACATTCCATATATGTAGTCGATGACTTCTCTTTATCTGTAGCCCTTGGCTATGAGCCATGCCTTAAAGGTCTCTACCTTCCCATCAGGTCCCTTCTTTCTTTTGAAGATCCATTTACACCTAATGGGTTTTACCCATCTAGGTGGATCCTCTACGGTCTATACATCGTTCTTTTACACAGAGTTTATTTCAGACTTCACTACTAGAATCCATCTATCCATGTCATGATCCACGAGTGCTTCATCAAATGAAGTTGGATCATTGTCAGATTCTCCTGACACATGGAATCTATACCTTTCAGGTGGTATAACCATCATCGTACTCCTTCGAGAAGGTATGAGTGTTTCATCTTCATTCACATCTTCAATTTCTGGTTCAGGAAGCTCAATATCCTCAGGGTATTCAGTGAGTTCCTTTACTTCACTTTTGTCTTGACTCTTAAGGAAGTCAGCCTCTAAGATTTTTACATCTCCAGAGATGAAAACCTTTTGAGTCTTAAGGCCGCAGAGTTGGTATCCAATACCGTCCTTTACATACCCAATGAAGTAGCACTCTCTAATGTGAGATTACAGCTTACTTTCATTCGCATTCTTCACATGGACCAATCAACCCCAAATTCTCAAGTGTCTAACACTAGGCTTGGTTCCAAACCAAAGCTCGTGAAGGGTTTGAAGCAAATATTTGTTAGGAATCTTGTTCAGAATATATATTACAGTCTCTACTACCAATGAATATGCATTTCATCATCTTTATTCATTTATTTTAGTTTAAAATCCCTTTAATTTATTAAAAATCACTATAAAGAATCTTAATACATTATCTACATTTTTCATTTATAAATTTTATTTATTTAAAATCATTTTCATATTTATTTTAATTTATGTATCATTTTAACCCATATGTTATCTTTTTGTGGTTGTCCTGTAGTGGGTCCATTCCCTACTGGGCAGACCCGAGTCTGTTGACTTGGGTCAATCCTCTCTCCCTTCTGCCCGCACGATTAGTTTGCTCATCGGAGACTCTTCTCCCTTTTCTTTCGACCAATCCATTCATATGTTCTACTTGATCCCTTCACGAAACCTTTCACCCAATTAACCTCTCTACATCACCTGAATAAATTTTCGTCTTGTTTGCCTCTATTTACGTGCCCTTCCAATTTGAATTTCACCGCTCCTCACATGCTACCCCCCTCCAGCTCCGATCAAAAGCTGGTTCGTTTTCTTGTAATTTTCTGCTCGACATTGGTTCTAGAGAGACGAGGTTGTGACAGATCCTAATCATCTACTGTTGGGAGCGCGAGAGACTGACTGGAAGACGAGATCTGATCACTTAACGGAGCTCTGCCGATGAGTCCAGTTTCTCCTCCTTACAAAACAGATCGAGGCAATCATCTTCTCTCCTCCATCGTAGGTGGCCCTAGGTTAGATTTCCCATGAAATTTTCTTTTACTTTCACTTTGATTTCCAGTAAGCAGTGTAGATCAAATTTCCATTCCCGAGCTCTGATATGCAAGATCGGAGCTCTCTGATCATCGATTTGCATTTCTAACCTGACCATCACCTTCACTGCATCGTTCTTCATCGTCTCCCGTGGTCTAACCCTCACAGATCGCATCGGATCTGGGAGTCAATCTACCTTCCGACACCCATTCACTGGAGATCCACATTCACCCTATTCATTCATGTTTTCAAGCTAATAACCTTACCGGAGATCGCTCCGAGCAATAATAAATTACGTGCAGGGAAAAGGAAATGATCTAGAGCTGTAGATCCAAATCCGGAGCTCACCTGCAGTTGTTGAACACCTATATCCCTGGATCCTGATCTTGTGATTATCGAGCACCGTTGATCCATCTGGATGACGAAGGAAGACCTCAGGAACGTGCAGAGCCCTTTAGGAGCAGTTATTGACTTAGATCGGCCCAGATCAAGCCGATTGAAGTTCACTGATGGGGCATTCTTCCCAGTTCTTTATTCAGCCTTCAGGAGTATTCAATCAATAATAAGTCCACCATATCAGATCAAAGTCGTTGATAAATCCCCAAATTCTAGTCGCAGATCTCAACTTCCATATCAGATCCATACCATCCAGAGACGCTTGCTTCTTAGTCATAAGATCAAACTTCTAGGTGCATCTCCACCATTCATTCAATCACGTGTATTAGTGGTAAGATTACATTTCAGCCATTCCAATTTTATCGATTTATAAATAAGTCCGAGTAGGACACGTGTAATGTTGAGAATGATTGGATAATTGCACATTTTCCCTATTTGTATTTTAATTACATTTAAGTCTTGTTCGATTTAATAAACATTAAATTTATGTGAAAATTGCATAGATATCCCTACAGTTCTATTTTTGTTATTTGTTTGATTTGCTAAAAAAATTAACTGCTCCCAAGCCCCAGTGAATAAGACTATTGTTTCGATTGTTAGTTTGGATTAATAAATAGCAAATCATCTCTATAAATTCCATAAAAATCACCATAAACTCCTGCTAAATAGATGTATCATCAGTAATTTTTATTTTGAATTTTGTTTAGTTTGATAATTTTTTTAAAAAAATTCAAAAACAGATCAAGTTTCTCATGTTTACAGAAAATAAATAATTAAAAAAATAAAAATTATTTGAAAAATTCTACAAAAATTTGTGTTTGTTTATTTTATTTATTTTATTTTCTAAATCTTATATTCCCTATAAAACCATAAAATTACAAAACACTAAAACACTAAAATAATATATTATCATAGAAAATCCAAAAAAATACATAAAATACATCTTTAAAAAACTTGAAAATACTCAATGTTTATGTATATATTTTGCTTGATTTTGACTTTATCAAAAACATATTTTAATTGTTTTCTGTTTTTTGTTTTTGCTATTTTTAATTATTTAAAAATCTTTAAAAAAACTAAAAATCACAAAAATAATATAAATTTATCAAAATACCAAAAATGATTTTATTTGAATTTTCTATATATTGCTATATTTTTAAAAATCCAAAAAGTTTGTTTTTTACATTTTATTTTTATTTCTTTATATTTGTTTGTTTTCTTTTATTTAAAAAATTATAAAACATTTCCACACATAAAAATCATAAAAATACATAATCAGAAAATCATAAAAAAATATATAAAATAAAAATCCAGAAAAATTAAAACAATAAAAAATCCATAAAAAACCAGAATTGCATAAAAGAGAATCCTCTTTTATTTCTTTGATTTTTCATTGATTTAAATAACACCGGGATTATTGTAGCCTCTTTGAGTTTGATCATGCATGCTATACAAGTAAATAAAATAGCAAACTTTATTTTCTTTCTTACATCCCCAATGCTTGTTTGATGGCTTGTGAATAAAAATCAAAGTAATTTTTGTTGAAACTTTCATTGGGTTGCGACGACACTTGTGCATATTTCCATATTTTCTTTCTTAAATAATTAAAACACGATAAAAAGTCCTTCTCAACAAATGACATTGTTGGCGGGGAGGCACGTCGAGGGTAGGCAGGTTTCCTCTTTAGCCTGCTATTCTTGGTTTGTATATATTTGTTTTTCTTTTATTTGTTTCTTGTCTTCTTTTTTTGTTATTTCTTTCTTATTTTCTTGTATATATTCTTGTCTCTTATTTATGTCATTTGTTTATTTTATTTTTGTCTATAGTTTATGTATATATATTGTTGTGGATTTGCATTTTGTTGAGGAATGAGCACTCACATTGAATACTGCGAGCCGTGAGGGAGCTTACACAGTGCTTGCAAGATCCGATTTATCAGACATCGAAAGTTCCCCATGATGAGACTTTGGAATTCATTGATCACTTATTCTTGCTCTTCTCATTTTGCTTCATATCCACCTCTGTGTTTCTTTCTTTCTTTGTTTGTTTATTTTCTTTTTCTACTTTTTTTTATTTTTGTTCATATATTTTCATAACTATGATATGACACATCTTTTGGTTCTCTCTTTCTTGTAAGGGCCCGACAAGTGAGGGCGGCATTCCTAGGAGCGCCGACACACCCTAGCAAAGCAAAGGCAACTCATTTCTTCACCGAGCAAAAAGAGAGCGTAGGATAGAAGAAGCATGAGATTTGGAAGATCACTTGAGCATTTATTTTATTTTATTTGTAGCTTTTTATTTCCATTTATTTTTGCAATTAATTTATAATGGTTGTTGGCACTTGCCCTTTTTTAATTTTATTTGTACATTAGACTCTCTTGTGTTTACGGGGTCTGTTTCACCAAGTGTCGGTGCATTTAGGGGACCTCACTGTATTTTTATTTTTCTTCACTTTTATTTTTATTTATTTTCTCTCCCTTAAACGTAGGGTCTATTATCTTGGCTGAGCTAGGTAACCGATTAGGTCTGTAACCGATTAGGTCCACATCCCTTAATAAGAATATATATTCCTATATATTAATCCGTAGGATTGGACTTAGTCAAATAATTCATTCTTGCCCGCTAATAGAAGTTAGTGCTTAGGACACTTCTCGTGCATCATTTAGATTAGTTTAATTTTCTATCTTTCTTTTATGCTAGGATCATTTTGCATGTAGACTGTTGGAGCAAGGTATACATTTCTTTACTCGTGCATACATCATTGCTTTCCGTCGCATCGGCTTTTTCGACTTCCTCTCTTGATTTTCTCACTTAGGAAATAAAGGAATTCGAAAAATCGTTAGATCATTTATTTGAAAAAGATCTAAAAAAGTAATAACCAATAAAAAAGAGATTGCTAAATATACTTGACCTAAAACAAAACATTATGACAATTCATCATTGTTTTGGGGAATGTAACCCCCTCATTGTTTGTAGGTACTTACCTCCAGACAGAATGGGTGAGAACATAGCCTTAAGGTCAGATCCCAAATCCCTGGACTTGTTACATATGCTCCTGTACATTTCTCTGTAGTGTACAGTTGAGATGCAAGCACTTGCCTAAGACTTTAGAAAATCATTTTGGTGTGCTCCGCCTCTTATCTCCCTTTGGGCCTGATATTGAACCCGACATCCCGGGAAGATGGTTCCATTGATTGGGGAGTTTTATGACACATGATGGGCGATAGAGGCGACTCACCCTGTGTGTTTGGTAATAAGCAACTTTGTGTGAATTTACTAAGCTAAAGTTGAAAAGATAATTGACTTAACTCTCACGGTTTTTATTTGTGTTAAGTTGGTGAATCGGGGTTTGTATTATGTTTGATTTCTAGTGTAGAGATCCCTCTATGCTCTTCGCACCTTCACTTCATTTTCTTCTTCTTATTTTATCTCGTGTTTTCACATCTTGCCTCTTGTTATTGAAGATGTCGGATTGGAGTATTTTGTACTCGGACTTTGTGAGATTATCTTTATACACTCCATTTCGTTTGTCTTCACTAATTCAGGATGAATCTCTTCTCGAATTCACTTCTTTTCCCACATCTCCATTCCTTTCACCAATAAATCCCTTATTAGAGATTGACTCTAATCTCAAATTATCATTTGAGGCTCCATCTATTCTGAGGGTTGATCGAGTGCCTTGCACCTTTTCAGAGAGAGAGAGAGATTCCAACTTTGAGGACTCGATGGCACCACCGAAGGGAAAGGGTCCAATGACTAAGCAGCATGAGATGAATAGTACGATGTTGACATCCATTCAGGACATCCAGACCCAGATTACTGAGCAAGCCAAAATCTAGACCGATCTTCGTGACATGATCTTAGAGCTGAGACGGGACATAGCAGAGAGGAGAGAGGAGGATGGACAAACTAGAGGCTGGAGGGCATCATTCGGGGAAGCACATGATAATTAAGGTAATTCAATGTGGCATATGGTGTCCAACTCTGTTTAAGGATGCTATAGATTATGTTTGAGGTCGTACTGATTGCCAGAGAATGGGAGGAGTCGTCGGTTCCAAAGATACCATGCTCCTAAGATATATTCAGATTTCTGATATTTTTGATGTTTGGGGCATGGACTTCATGGGCTCATTTCCTGTCAACTAGGGATTTCAATACATCCTGCTTGCCATGGATTATGTTAATTGTTGGGTGGAGGCGATCCCCACATGAGTCGTTGAAAGTCGTACGGTTTGTTCCTTTCTCAACGACAACATTATTGCACAGTGTGGGATCCCCAAGATACTCATTTTAGACGGGGAGCCATTTCATCAATGGAGAGTTCAGAAAGCTTGTGAAGGAGTATGCATTGAGCATAGAGTTGTCTCCTTACCACCCATAGACTAATGATGTCACGGAAATTTGATCGACTAAGGTGGAATAAATAAAAAAAGATCATTGTCCCCGATCAATCAAATGGATCACAAGAAAAATAAACCACTCAAAGATAAATCAACTAAATGTAAGCGGTCTCGCTATTTTATTTACATGGTATAGCAACCAGGGTCGAACACAAGGAGTACGATTTAAAAACTAAGTAGTCGGATTTCTAAAAGAAAGGTATTTTTAGCGGTTTTTAATTTTGCAAGTTTTTAATTTTTTTAATAAAACAAAAAGTGACACAAAGGGTAAAAGACACACACAACACTGTTTTTGGATTTTTCCAAAATAGACAAAAATGCTCAAAAAATTATAATAAAAATATTTTTGGGTTTTATTAGTTTTGAAGTATTTTTGTTAATTTTTAGAGAATTTTCAGATGTTTTGGTGATTTTTTAAAATCAATCAGGGGTAAAAATACAAAACACTGCACAACCAAGAATAATTTGCAAATTAAAAATGTTTAAAATACTAAAATTCTGGATGATATTTTTGTGATAAAATATATAAGTAAAAAGCTACAAACAGAAACTGAAAAAATAATTTTTAGAATTTTCTTTGATTTTATACAATTTTTTTATACGTTTTTGATTGCTTTGTGATTTTAGAGGGTTTAAGAGGTATTTTCAAACAAAATTGATACATACGTTTTTGTAGAATTTTTAAGATATTTTTCGAATTTTTATGATTTTTATAACACAGACAGGACACTTTTTACGGGTTTTTAATTTTTTGAAAATAGAAAATGCATGCAAATTAACACATAAATCATCATAAATATTATATAGTATCAAGAGATTTAGATGATTTTTAGACAAATTTTAAAGTCAATTTAATATTTATTTCATTCAATGTAAGATAAGGAGTTAAAAATAGTTTACAGGGACCCAAATGTAAATAAGTTAAGTTTCTAGGCCAAATCGTAACATGCTATAAAAGCTCGATGGCCAATGATGCAAATTGTCTACTCAACTTATGCGTAGAACGTGGTCCAGGCTCACAGGATATAAATGCAAAACTCAAAACGTAAATTTCATTCCATAATAGATAAAGAGTTCATAATAAAGGATCAAAATAACCCAACAAACATGCGGGAACACACGTGACTCAGACTCGGCTGGACTAAAATGCAATTCGAAAAAGTATAAGGGTCTAACTGTAAATTTTTTTAACTTATTATTACATTTATTATACTTAACGAAAAAGACATAAAAGAGTAGGGGGAAAAGTGAAATATACCCAGCAGGGGCACATGGCGCACGCGTGATGGCTTCCTGACGTACGGTCTGATGACCGTTGGTGGGGCAGATATGACGGCTCAGCTTTTGTCGATGACATGCGGTTGGATCTGCGGTGTCAGGTCCAATCTAATGGCTCGGAAAGCTGCACTGTTGGCCGGCTTTGATTTGATCTGGCAAGGGGTTGCTCTCCGATGGTGGGAAGAAGGTCCGTAAGAACAACTCGCTGGGGAACTTCGACCCGTGATATCTGGAGATCGGGTGGTCGGATCGAAGCTCCAAGGGGTTCGACGCCTCGTGAAGCCCCTCCGCGTCGACCAGGATGCTTGGATGGAGGAGTTGATGGCAGGATGATCCAAATGAAGGTGCTTCACCTGGAGCTACTCTACCGACACAGCTGGGGTTCCAAACAGGTCTGCTCGCGCACATGTAAACCTGCAAAGGGTAGAGTGACTCAGAGGGGTCTCTCTGGTCGGGTTATTGCATGGAAAAATAAGGAGAAGTGATGGGGGATGGGTTCGATCTTCGACGGATACGGAGGAAGGAGATCTGACCTTAATCTCACTCTGATGAGAGAGCCTAAGGAGGAAAGGTTGCGTAGGAAGGATGGCGGCGAGTCGCAAGGTCGATCTGTGTAGATGAAGGTGGGTAACAGGGCTCTGACTAGTTGCTCGAAGCATAGGAATGGGTTGTGGCAATGGAAATGGAAAGTGGAATCGAAATGGAAAGTAAGGGGGATATGAGTGATACCTGAGGCTCCGACGATCTCAGGAGCTCCAAGCGAGGGGAAAGGCGAAGGTTGTGGCCTCGATTCCACGACAGAAGAAGGAAGAGGCTTCTCACAGCGGAGGTCTCTGGCCAAGACTTGAGATGCGGGCAAATGACCACCGAACCGAGCTCCGAAGGAGACTTCGAGCAGCTGTCACTTTGTTGATGCTAGCTAGGGGGCAAGGGTGGTGCGAGGCACAAGCTGCAGAGCTAGAGGAGCGGAAAAGAGAATATATAGGATGCTCGAGGGTGTGGAAAAATCTATAGGTGGAGCAAAACCCTAGGTAGATCCGACTCCACTTAGGGATCCGCGAGGATCATGGATCCTAGGAGCACAGTCGGGCAGTGGAATCAAGGCAAAAGGAGGTCGGGTGCGAGCAGGAAAAATCCGAGAAGAAGCTCCAGTGATGCGATGATAGATCCGACCTGTCTAGGAGGAGACGTTGACCAAGGTCAACAATCCTACGTGGCCCAATCAGAGATCAAAATTTACAAAAATAAAAGGAAATTAAATATAAAATAGTATATGATTTTAAAATAAAAAGTGTATAAAATAAAAAATGTTTATTATTTTATAAACTATTTTTTATTTTTAATTATTTTTATAAAAAATATAAATAGGTTATATACTGTATGAAGTGTTATATACATGTATATTAAACCTATGTATTATGTACATGTATTTTATTTTTACAAAAATATTTTTATTTTATATTTTATTTATTTACAAAATAATTTAAGGAATACAAAATTATTTTTATTTTATTTTTATAAATTAATTAGGGTTGTAAAATAAATAAATATTGTATTATATACATGTGTCTTTTGTCCAAGGAATTGTTTATTTTTATTTTTATTTTGTTTTTATAATTTTTATTTTATTTTTATATTATTTCCAGGGCTATATACAAGTATGTAAACAGAATAAAATGTTTATATTTTGTCAAAAATAAATAAATATTTTGTACAAGTATAGGTGGTATGTACAATACATAGTGTACTCTTATTTCTCTCTACTTATTTTTGTTGCGATCATGTCAAAATTTGACCTTCTCTTGGGGTTTGGGACACTCTGTATTTACTATAAATACATCCTTCTTTTTCTTTTCCCTTTATTCTTTTATTTTTGGAAAATAGGTGTTAATTATGAGATATTTACAAAGGCATGCACAAAGTTAATTTTGTTATATTTACATGTATTTATAGATGACTTTGCTTAAAAGAAAGAGCTAAAATAAAAGAATAAACAATGAGAATGTAGATTCATCATCCCACGATACTTTACCTTTGCTAGTCCCTTAGCAAACACTTATTTGAAAAAGAAGTGAAAAAGAAGAGAAGAAAAGAAAAAGAACCAAAGTTGATTATTAAACTTATATTCATTAAAATGGAGTATGGAGCTTAGTCAGACCTTTGGATTATTAGTTTGGCGGAACCTTATTGGGAAATAGGTTTAAGACTCAACAACCTCCAAGTTCCACAGTCCTATGGTCATGACTCCTTAATAACAAAGTCAGAACAAGTCCAAATATGCAAACAATGATGACTATGAATCTTTTCTTGTACCGTGTAAGTGATGTGTATCTCCCCACCTCAGAAATGGTAAAGAAACAACCTCCCTCAACAAGGTAACTCTAATCCCCTAGTCTAGCAACTCTTTCCTCGAGGAGCGGGGTATTCCCTTCTAAGTTCAAGTACAACCAGCTCAAGAAGAGGGGGAAAGAAGAGAATGGACTGTGACCAGTGTAGCCATATATCCCTTGGAGCTTAACCAGTGTAACTAAGTCTCCAGCTGCAGGCTTCCATGAGATGAGAAGATGGAATACATAAGCTTTTCTTATTTACTACATACACTCCGGCATGCATTTCATTTTCAATTAAGCATGTCCCCCTTTTTGGAGTTTTTCATATTTTTGCACATTTTTTGATGTGCATATATACAACATATTTACATGGTGCAGCGTGTACATAAGGAGTTTTTCCTCTTGAGCCAGTAGACTATCCCTCTTTTGAAGCATTATTGCAACCCACAAACTCCTATCTTTAGACCTAACTGCCACTAGACCGAGTTGAGGTGCACATCCATCCCTAGAGGAAGACGAGAGGTTCCGGCTAGCATTACTACCCTCGTATGCTACCCCAAGCCAAAGGATTCTGCCTCCTCACCACCTCATCTATGTTGAGCTACATGTAGGGTGTGTGTCCAAGTCAATCCATGGTTTCTGAGAGTCATGCGTGCATTGTTAAGTATTCTACTTATGCTCATCAAGATGACATGTGAACATAGACTAGTGGACTCAAAGAATTAAGTCACTTTGGACCTGAAAATTCTTAACCCTAAATCCTATAAGGTGCCTCTGAAGTTAAGTGGATTAAGGTCTTAGACAAGCTCCATTTTTTCAATTTAGTTTCAGATTAGTTTAAATTTCAACCTTGATTTAGAAGAATATACATGCAAGTATTTACAAAACTCTTTTTTTGTGGATTTTTTTCAAAATATGCATTTTATAGAAATTTTTTGAATGCAAGAAAGAAGGAAAAAAGGTTTGTAAAATATTTTTACAAAAAAGTTTGTGCAAGCATTTATTTTTCAAACATTTTTCAAAAATGTTGTACTATATTCATAATTTTGATACAAAAATATTTACAATCAAAATCATTTTTGCAGAAGTTTGTATAAAAATAATTTCTACAAAAGGCTTTTTACAAACATTTATACAAGAGAAAATTAAAAATTTTGTGATTTTTAGCCATTTTATTAACATACACAAAGTACGAGTTATGGCTAAAGTGTATATACAATATATATGATACCTTCTTGTACTTAGATTGAATGATGTCCTCAGAGTGATCAAAGAGCGGTGAAAGAAGACATAACTCGTGCTGAGTATGGGAAAGTGAAAAGAATGCTATACTGCAACGACGAATGAAAGAATATAACGAATCAAATGAATAGAGGTTGATGATCCCCCTATACTTAGGATCAAATAATACTAAGTACAGAAGACTGTACACAAGGGAAAAACCGAAGAATGGGATATACATGTGATGTGGCCAAAAAAATCGAGGGTCTTAAGTTCCACACAAGGCGGGAACTCAGTCGCTGAACCGACCACTCAGAAATCCGGACTACAATCAACAATCAACCCACGACAGTCAAATCAAGCAATGAAAATAAAAGTGGAGTCAAAATTTATTATAACTCTACAAAAATGTGTATAGTGTGCAAGTGTGTAGAGGTCGAACACAGGGAGCAAGCAAGATAGATTAGATAAAAAAGTGCAAAAATGTGATGTGATCAAGTGCCAACCAATATGCAAAATTTTGTGGGTTTTTAATTTTTCAATTTTTAATTTTATATTTTTATATTTTAATTTTTAATTTATTGATTTTGTATTTTCTTTTTATATTTGATATTTTTTGTTTTTATAAATAGAATATATACACAATATAAGAAAAGAGAATAATAGAGTATTTATAAAAATAGAGAAAAATAACCAAAATTCAGAAAATAAAATGTTTTTGATCTTTTTATAATTTTTAGATGTTTTTGTAATTTTTAGATATTTTCCGATTTTTTGGTATTTTTAAAATTCAAAATACTAGAAAATAGTGAACTAAGCTACTGATCGAAATAAAAATGAGGATTAAAAATAGCAAACAACATCCAAAATTCCTCAAATTAGTTTTAAAATAAAGGCAATAAAATAAGGAAACTACAGAAACTGAGATTGCATTTTTAGGATTTTCCTTGAATTTTTAATATTTTTTTGAAGATTGTTATAGTTTTATAATTTTCAATGCTTTTGTTTTGAATTTTTTTAATGATTTTTGGTCTGAAGGTAAAAGACACTAAAATAGACTAAAGGTAATTTTTTGGAATTTTTCAAAGAATTTTGATATTTTTTTGGTATTTTCTAATGCAAACTATAACAAAAATACATGTTTTTGAATTTTTATAAATATTAAAATGCAATCAAAATGCAAAATGAAAATATGTCGTGAATCTACAATGCAACAGGAGCTTAACCTAAATTTTTTGGTGATTTTTTAGCAATTTAGATGCATGGAATAAATACAAACAACAAATAAAAATCACACAGCTGGCAGGGGCATATATGTAAATAAGCAAACAATCCAGGGCCACAGTGCAATTTTCACGCAAAATATATAACTAATAAATAGATTTCCAGGACCAAATCCAAATAACCAAAGCTGCTAGGGTACAAGAGCAATTTTCCAACCCCTCGCGTGACTGGCACACGCCTGGGAGGGGCCTAAGTGCAATATACAAATATCTTGAGGATTGATATGCAAATTACCCAAAAATATTGCACATAATATCAAAGTTCCTGGACTCAGACGAAATAGACAAAATAGTAGGGGGTCCAGTGCAAAATCACCACCACCCCACGTGCACATATCACGTGAGGTGATGTCTACTGGACCTAAATGCAAATAACTAAAGTTTGGGGGCCTATATGCAAATATTACAAAAATATTTAAACTACAGACTAAAGTTTATGGACTGAAACTAAATACAAAAATTTGTGGGGTGAAAAATGCAAAATACCCCTTTTACGTGCGTTCCAACGGCTGAGAAGAATCCACTTGACACGTAGCATGATCTGAACGGCCGATGACGGTTCGCAATGGGCGGCCACGATCAGATCTCCATGGCTTCATCAACGACTGGGCTTCTGGGAGATCTGACGGTCGACGTGCGCTTGGAGCTCGATCTTCGATCCAATGGCGCGGAGGGACGGAGCAAGAACAGGGGAGGCGCGCCGGCGAGGCGAACTTCCCCGAGCTTAAGCTCCATCCTCCGGCATTCCTTGAGCTTCAAAAATGCCATGGAGACTCATGGCGGCTTCCTCTATGTGCTGTGGCTCCAGAAAGCTCCGGGGAGGCCCGTAGTCTTTGCGAGAAGGTGGCGGAGCTGGAGAGCTTCCACGAGCTCCGACGAAGGTCAAAATGAGCCCCAGGCTCGAGTTGCGGTCCAAGTACCTGCAGAAAGGCGTGAGAGGATCCAGGGAAAAGTGCCTGGACCCTGCGGAGGTGGAAACACGACGAAGGAGGGTGTCGCATGGTGGTGGTCAGAGGTGCACTCCGGCGAGGGTCACGTGAAGGGCGAATCGATGGACGAAACATGAAAATTTTTGGGGAGAAATGATCCTAAGACTAAGGCGAATAGAATGCAAAATAAATAAAGGGGAGAAAAGAGCTGCCTCGATGGTCGGAACCAGAGGGAGATGTACCTCGCCGTCGACGAAATGCATAGGTGGTGGAGCTGCCTCAGTGCTCGCTCGACCCACCTGAAGGTCTCCAAGGGAAGTTGTCACCTTCCTTGGTTGATCGGGCACGAAGAGGGGAGCGAAGCTTGTGGAAGAGAGGTTCAAAAATGGGCTCAAAAGTCGGAGGTCCAATATGAAGGGGTTGACGGTGCAGCTCTGACACTCCAAAGGTCGAGGAATTGGCATCGATACAGAGGTTCATGCCCCAAGAAAATCTATAGGCGTGCATCCTTGATCTATGGGGCGAAACAATGCTGAAGGAAGTTTCATGAGATGATGAAAGGGAAAGCCTCGGAAAAATCATGAAATCGAGGTCAAACGAGGCTCTGACAGGCGCACATGGGGAGCACAGCCAGTTGACCAAGGTTAACTTGGACTGGCGCCTGGTTGGTCCACGTGGACCAACCAGGAAAAATCCCCGAGAAATGTTTTGTAAATTCAATTAAAAATAGAAAATGATTTTATTAATTCTTTATTATCAAATAAAAATATTTATTATTTTATAAGGTATTTTAATATGATTTTTAATTATTTTTATGAGGTGTAAAAATAAGAGTTACCTTTTATAGCCTTTATAGGGATCTATATCTATATATTTTATTATTTTAATTTTATTTTGTTTATTTAATTTTTGTTATTTTTGTTTATTATTTTATAAATTTATAGAATACTTTTATACACTTAAATATATTTTTATTTTATTTTTCTGATATATTTTGTACGCTTAATAAAATAAAAGTATGAATTATATAGGTATATATATGCATTATACCTATGTATGCTTTTTACACAAGTATTTTATTTTGTATTTTCTTTGACTTTTTATTCTGATTTTAATGTACAAATATATAATAAATAATATTTACAAAATTATAAAAATAAGAAATTATAAAAATAATGAATAAATAATAAAATGAATATTTTAGTCTGTACAAGTATACAATAAGGGGCCAAAACTCAACTTTCAAACCGTAGCTCCGCAAAATGCGAAACCACCACCATTAAATAGCTTATTTTAAATTATATACAATTAAAGGTGAGTTTGATGCATTTCGAGTTTTTATTAGGGAGATACAGGTCTGGGAAGTTGGGATTCTGGAATTCTATCAGATCATAACTTTTTTTCTGTATATTATTTTTGAGTGAAATCAATTTTGTATTTCTCTATATCTAATTATCTACAACTTTCATGTTCAAAGTTTCTTTATTTGAAGTATAAAAAGTAGAACCAAAAATAGGTCCCAAAATGAATAAAGAATGGGTTAAATAAAAGGTATTTTTAATGTATTTTGGCCCTTATCTCCCCCTACTTTATTCCTTGTCGATCTAGTCATCAAGATACCTAGTTCTCGGGGTTTCGGGTCATAAAATATTTACAATATTTTATTCTTTTTCTTTTCTTTTATTTATTCTATAATTTTGGCTTTAAATATAGTATTTTATACACTATTTACATGCACATGCATGAATGCTAAGATGCTGGAATTAAGGGTATTTACATGCATTTGCTAGGGTTTTTGAGACCAAAATGATAGAATAAAGATGATGAAATGTGGATTCATCAACAGGTATTACCTCCCCTATACTTAGGGTAAAATATCTCTAAGTATAGGCAGCAAAACAGAGGTAAATAGAATCAAATGAATTATCATAGGTATGATACCCCCTATACTTAGGGCAAAGTGTCCCCTAAGTATAGCATAATCATAAGATGAAGACGGGGTGTCGGACAAAAAGAATGAATGATATAGACAATATGGATCTATACAGCTGTGAAGGAGAAGTGATAATCAGGTATGAGATGCAACTGATGTAAGTCAAAGACCACATCTCATACAAAATGAATAGGGGTAACATCAACGATCAGCGGACCATGATCAAGATATGCCTTCAGGCGCTGGCCATTAACTCGAAAGGTGGAATCAGATGACAAGTCATATATATCAATGCTTCCGTTGTCGTGCACCTTTCTGACCAAGCATGGTCCCTTTCATTTGCTTTGTAACTTCCCTGAAAATAATATCAACCTAGCATAAAATAGCCATACTCTCTAGTTTGACTCAAACCATTTACGGCTGATGTGAGAATCATGCCATATCTTCACTCTATCCTTATATTGTAGGCTACTTGAGAAGGTTATGTCTTTCAACTCCTCCAGGGCTGCCAATTCTGCTTTACTTTGATCTCCTACACTCTTGGAATCCAATAATAGCTCTGTAACTTCCCAAAGTGACTTATGCTTGATCTCCACTGGCAAGTGGCATTGCTTGCCATAAACGAGCCGAAAGGGAGATGTGCCCAAAGGTGTCTTGAAGGAATTCCTATAGACCCACAAGACCGAGTCCAAAAGCTGTGACCAATCCTTTCAGTATGGACGGACAACCATATGTAATATAGTCTTGATCTCCCTATTCGATACTTCAGCAAGACCATTAATCTGAGGATTATATGGAGCGGCAACTCTATGGTCAATGCTGAACTCGTTAGCAAGGGCCCTTTCCTTGTTGTTGATAAAATGAGTCCCCCCGTCTAAAATCAAAACTCTTGGTACCATGAACTGTAAAATGATATTTTTCCTCAAAAAATTGTAAACAGTCTTATCATCTACGGCTCGGAGGGGGATGTCCTCAACCCAATGACTAACATAATCTACAGCAAGCAGAATGTACTCAAATCCCTGACTCTTAAAACCCATGAAATCAATTCCCCATGCATCAAAAACCTCACAGAAGTGAATGGGTTGCATCGGCATCATATCACTCTGTCCACAAGTGTCCATCGTCTGATAGTCAGTGCACCTCTTCACGAATTCATATGAATCCATGAAGAGGGTAGACCACCAAAGGCCGGATTGGAGAACTTTATGTGCTGTCCATCTCCCTGAGTGATGTACTCCTGCCTCAAGCTTGTGGCAGCATGTGAGGATGCTGTGGTGCTCCTCCCGAGGAATACACCGACGCCATACACTATACCCCCTTCATGGTAAATGGGGATCCCCTCAATGGTATGACTTGGCCTTCGCAAGGAAGGTCTCAAGTTGCTGCCTGGGCCAACCTTGTAGAACTTTCTTGGCAACAAGATAGTTCACAATATCAACGTACCAAGGAAGTGAGGTGATAGCAAGAATTGCCTCATCTGGGAAAGTCTCTGTAATAGGTGTGGTATGCTCTGAGTCCTCAAGATGATCTAATAAGGAGAGGTGATTCACCACCACATTACTCCAATTTTATCCTTAATCTCTATATCAAACTCATGGAGTAGAAGGATCCATCTGGTCAATCTAGCTTTGGCATCCTTCTTTGTAATGAGGTATCGGATGGTGGTGTGATCTGTATAAATAGTCACTCTAGATCCAAGAATGTACGATCGAACCTTATCCAAAGAAAGACCTACTGCTAGCATCTCCTTTTCAGTCATGATGTAGTTCCGTTGAGCGGCATCCAAAGTCTGGCTAGCATAGTGAATGGCAAACGACAATCCATCCCTCCTCTGTCCAAGCCTCAACCCCTATGGCAAAATTAGAAGCGTCCGTCATGATCTCAAATGGGGAGACCAATCGGGTGGCTGAAGGATAGGATCCTGAACAACTCATCCCTTGAGAGTCTCAAATGACGCAAGACACTTATCATCTATAATGAACTTGGTGTCTTTCGTCAGCAAATTAGTGAGTGGCCGGGCAATCTGAATGAAGTCCTGTATGAACCGTCGGTAGAAATCGACATGCCTCAGAAAAGAACATAACTGTCGCAAATTGGATGATGGATTGAGTTTCTTGATGATATCAACCCTGGTCGGATCAACCTCCATGCCACTGTTGGAGATGATATGGCCAAGAACTGTCCCCTGAGTCATCAAGAAATGACTCTTTTCCCCAGATAGAACAAGGTTGACCTCGATGCAACGTTGAAGTACTCAGTCAAGGAAGTCAAGACAAGCATCAAACTCATCACCATAGACCGAAAAGTCATCCATGAAGACCTATAAACACTCGCCCACCATGTTGGAGAAGATGGAAAGCATGCACATTTTGAATGTAGCCGGGGCATTACATAAACCAAAGGGCATCCGTCTAAAAACATACGTTCCGTACGGATATGTGAACGTCATTTTCTCCTGGTCTTCGGGCTTTATGGCAACCTGGATGTATCTCGAGTACCCGTCAAGAAAGAGGTAATGACTCTTCCCATCTAGCCACTCGATAATCTGATCAATAAATGACAATGGGAAATGATCCTTCTTAGTGGTCTGATTCAATCATCTGTAGTCCACACAGACCCTCCAAGAAGTGGGTACTCGGGTAGCTATCTCCTCTCCAGACTCGTTCAAAACTATGGTGATACCCGTCTTCTTGGGTACCACATGCAATGGAATAACCCACTCTGAGTAGGAGATGGGGTAGATAAAATCGACACTCTACCATCTTTATTTCTTTCATGACCACATCTCGAAAATTTGGGTTCAGCCTTCGCTGGAACTCACACGATGGCTTGGCATCCTCCTCAAGATAGATGTTGTGGGAGCACAGGGCCAGACATATCCTCTGGAGATTAGCTACACTCCATCCTATTGCCTTGTTGTTTCTTTCAAGAATCTCCATCAAATGAGATTCTCGGTCATCAGTCAAATGACTCAAATCTGCTGAGATAATGACTGGGAACATATCTGGTTTACCCATAAGGAATTTGTACTTCATGCTTTGTGTCAAGTTCCTTAATTCAGGACAAGTGCGAGCTGACAAATCTAGCCTCTGTAATGTTTACGTAAAGGCTACCAGATCTGTATGTGAGAACTCTCGCTGAATATGTGAATCAGATGAAGATGACCCTGCTGGTATATCTCTCAATTGTCTTGGCTCGCTACCCTGATCGTGATCATCGGCTTGTAAGGTGTCCTGTGCCATGAGTGTGCTCTCCGAACTCTCATCAGCTGTCATATGTAACTCCACAGTGTCTGAAGGTGTGACAAGAGATAGTGATGTTGGATCTTCCCAAACTGCTTCATCATCTGTAATCACAAAATCACACTCCTTGTAGACGTCTAGCTCTGCATCTGTCATCTGCTCTGAGTCGGTCATCTTCTTTGAGCAAGCTGAATCTCTGGCTCTAGTCTCCTCGATCGTCTCTATCTAAACACTTTCGCCCTCGATGCGAAAGTATACCTTCCCGCTATCATGATCGGACATTGCCTTGGCTGTGGCCAAGAAAGGTTGTCCTAAGATGATGGGGGTATCTGTCATGGATTCAGGGATCTCCATGTCAAATACAACAAAGTCCATGGGGAATTTTAGGCCCTGAATTATGATGATAGTATCCTTGAGTAACCCCTTTGGCCTCTTAACAGATCTATCAGCAAACTGAAGGAATGTCCTGCTCTGTCTAAGAGGGACAAACTCGAATCGATCGAGTAAGGCAGTCAGAAGGAGGTTAATCGAAGACCCATTGCTTAATATAGTACGATCGAACCATTGCTCATGAATGTGGCATCTAACATAATGAGCTCTTGCATCTGGTCTCTTGGCTGGCAATCGTTTTTGAATAGCAAAGCAGGTGGCACGGTGAGCACATGGATCTCTGCACTGTGGTTCCTCTTCTTCCTACGGATAGTGGTCTTCTTTCTCAAGTTCTTCTAGAAAAGAGGAATGTGCTCAAGTGCCTCCTGAAGAGTCAGCTATATCTGGAATCTATCTATCATCTGCTCATTGAACTCTATCTAGTGCTTCTTTATTGGATTTTCTATTTTGGTCCCCTTTCCTAAGCGGGGTGCTTGAGCGAAGGGGATGGAGGGACCCTCTCCAAAGAGATGAGGGAAAGGAGTAGGTTCCTGTGTATGTAATAGGCTAGAATCCATGCAAAGATCATCAGACAACATAGATGGACTCATAGGAGATACAGAAACCTTTCCTTTATTCATATTTTTGATTTTTGTTTTTTCATTTTTTATGTTTTCCTATAATTGTCCTCAGTTACAAAATAAGGCAACACAACATAAGGTAACTTGGTGGCATCAGTACCACCCACAACATCTGAACTTGCAGCATCAACACCACACTCTGGCCTAGCATCTGGAATCATGGTGGCATCAAAACCACCATATGCAACTGTAAATACGTGGCCTCAGTACCGTCGTCTAAATCAACATCCTTGGTGATGTCAGCACCACCGACATCATCATCATGATAAGCGACATCAGCACTGCTTCCGTCCTCGTCTGGTACCGTGGAATCTGCATTGAGATGTCACTCAAATGAGTCGCCGCCATCTTGCTTCCTACCACTCCTAAGTGTCACAAAATCAGCATCAAATATAGAAGAAGAAGAATCATCCATAATATCACTAGGAATGGTGGTCTCTTTAAACCGTACCTGCTCAGATTTCCTCTTCAGATTGTTTGGGTTCGGTTTAGTCTGAGAGGGTATGGCACTTACCCTTTATAATCTCCCTCATCTCATACCAGAACTGGTCCATCTCTCGTCGGAAGGAGGCCTGCTAATCAGAGAGCAAGCGGGCGAGGTCATCAAGGGTTGGGTTCTCATAGACTGGTGCATGAGAACTGGACGGGTTGCCTCACTAGAAATGAGGCTGGGTCTGCTACTGCTGATAGTGAGGAGTAGGTTGGGAATACTTCTGAGGTTGCTGCCTCTACTATTGTCCCTGATAGTAGGGATGAGGACCCTGCTGCTGCTAGTATTGGTGGGAGTGCTGGGGCTGCTGAGACTGGCTGCTCTGCTCTGCTTGAGCTAGAGGCTGCTGTTGGGAAGAGGTGACTCTAGTGGACCATCTGAAGCCGGGATGGTCACGATGAATCCCAGGCCGAGGTTGGTACTGGGAGTACCAGATCCCATTGACTTCCATCAACGACTCATGCTGCTTGAGGTGTGGTGAGGGAATGGATGTTAAGGGTTGATCCGACTGGTAGACCACCATCTTAGTGTCTGGAGATGGTGGTGGCTGCTGGTTGTGTTGGAGCCGCTATACTGACTCTGCCTAGATGTGGTGAACCTAATGGTATGAGGCAGAGGGCTGGAGGGACTGCCCCCTGGATCAGCCCATGACCTGAGATGGGGCTGAGAAGCTGTATGTGCTTGTTGGAGACACATGATCTGGGTCTTCAGGTCACTCAAGGTCTGGGCAAGCTCATCAAGCTTGTTGAGCTTGTCCATGCCTTGGATCTTCTTCTTCTTTATAATCTCGATCCGGTCCAACATCTGACTGATAATGCCCATGTCGGCAGCTGAAGACTCGACAAGTGTTGCTACTGACAAAGAAGTGGAGGGACCGACATCAACATGTGCAATCTTCTGATATGAAACCGCATCCGGGAGAGGCTTCCCCTAAGTGTAGATACGGGTCTGGGACATCACAGTGTAGTTTTTTGCCATCTCCTTGTAGATGGCCCAGACCTGGTCTTTGTCCTTGGTGAAGTAGGAACTCCACATGAAGCGTTCACTAACCCTTGCAGCTCAGGTGTCAGCCCACAAAAGAAACTCTATACTAGGTTGGGCTTGTTGATCCCATGATGTGGACATCTGTCAATGAGCTCTCTGAATTGATCTCAGGCTTCATGGAACTGTTCATTTAGGATCATGGTGAAGTTGCTAATCATCGCTCACGCTGCATTGGTCCGACCGGGTGGATAGTACTTGTTCAAGTACTCGGTCTGGAGTTGTTCCCAAGTAGTGACTACCCTCCCTAAGTGCTTCATCCAGTAGGCTGCTCTGTCAACCAAGGAGAATGAGAAGGTAATCAACTTGATGGTATCCTCATCCACAAATCTATCGTGGACAGTGCTATATATCATCTCAAACTCCTACAGATGAAGATGGGGCTCCTCGGTGGCTAGCTCATGGAATCTTGGCAGTAACTGAATGGTCTGGGGGTGAAGCTCGAAGTCACCAAGGATCTCGGGCAGATGGATCCATCTGTGGGTGAGGGGTGCACCAGGGTCGTGCAACTGCCTCATCATGCGTGCTGGTCTTGCTGGCTCATGCGGCTCGTCCTGGCATCTGTCTCTGCCCTCTTGGCGTGGTATGTCTCCACCGACTAGTCTCTGTGGCTCATCTTTGTTAGCTCGCATCTACGTGAGCTCTCGCCTCACCTCTGCCATGAATGCTCCTTGGTCTCGGACCTGTCTCTGCATGGTCTCCAAGGAAGCTAGCAATGTGTTGTTGATGGTAATCTGGTCTAATACAAATGATGATCCTTGTGGTTGCTCATCAGTCATTCCCTCACTGCTGGCCATGTCTCCGATCTCTGCAAAGGCAAAAGACCCTAGCTCAGATGCTATCAAATGAACATATAGATGTGCTGGACTCTATATGGGTACCTCAGGTGTGAAAGACGGGTGGTCGAGGGGGAACAGAGTGGAGGTTAATTCGGGTTCAGAGAGAGGGTCTGAGCTCTCTGAAACTGCCCTAGGTGAACTAGGAGGAGTGCTAGAAAGCGGTGCTGCCAGAGGCAGCTTAAGAGACCTCCTTCCATCATTGTGATGTAGGGATTTATGAAGAGTGGATCTGGGATGCAAATAAGATGAGAAATTAACCCCCCAATTCACCTATGCAACGTGAGCTGATGATCGTAAAATTTCAGTCGTCAATCTTGTTAAATTTTATTTAGGTGATAATTCAATCTATCAGAGCGGTTAAGTGAGCTGTTATGAGCCCAGTGATCCCAGGAGACTGTCCCAGATCTCCCCATGTGTTTGTTGGGTTATTTTGCATCTTTTATCCTGAACTTTTTATCTGTTATGGAATGAAATTCATGTTTTGATATTTGCATTTATACCATGTTGTGCATGAGTTAAGTAGACAATTTACATCATTTGCCCTCGAGCTTTTATAGTGTGTTATGATTTGGCCCTGAAACTTAACTTATTTGCGTTTGGGTCCCTGTAAACTGTTTTTAACTCCTTATTGAATGAAATAAATACTAAATTGACTTTAAAAATTGCCTAAAAACTATCTAACGCTCCTACTAGTGTGTAATATTTATGGTGATTTTTATGTGTTAATTTGCACGCATTTTCTATTTTTAAAAATTCAAAAACCCATAAAAAGTGTCCTATCTGTGCTTATAAAAATCATAAAAACTCGAAAAATATCCTAAAATTCTACAAAAACTTCTGTAAGTGTATTTTCTTGTGTTTTACTTACAGTATCAGTTTTGTTTGAAAATATCTCTTAAAAACCCTAAAAATCATAAAACAAACAAAAATTTATAAAAATTGTATAAATTTTAAGAAAAATCCAAAAATTGTTTTTCAGTTTCTGTTTATAGTTTTTACTTTTATTTTATAAAAAAATATCAGTTAGGAATTTTAGGAATTTTAAATAATTTTAATTTGCAAATTATTCCTGGCTATGCATTATTTTATATTTTTACCCATATTTGATTTAAAAAAATCTTAAAAACATCTGAAAATTATCTAAAAATTACCCAAAACACTTCAAACTGATAAAACCCAAACTATTGTTATTATAATTTTCTGAACAATTTTTCTATTTTGGAAAAATCCAAAAAGAGTGTTGTGTGTGTCTTTTACCCTTTGTGCCGCTTTTTGTTTTATTAAAAAATTAAAAACTTGCAAAATAAAAAACCACTAAAAATACTTTTCTTTTAGAAATCTGACTACTTAGTTTTTAAATTGTACTCCTTGTGTTCGACTCTGATCACTATACCAGGTAAATAAAATAGCAAGACCGCTTACATTTAGTTGATTTATATTTGAGTGGTTAATTTTTCTTGTGACCGGTTTGATTGATTGGGGACAATGATCTTTGTTTTATTTAGTCCACCTTAGTCGATCAGATTTCTGTGACATCAGAATGGTGCCATTGCCGGGGAGCATGGCTTAGTAGTTGATTTCATCTTATTACCATTTTCTATCCATTATAACTGCTTTTTGACATCTTCTGTTTCACGTTTTGTGCGAGGAACCCCCTGAGGGATGAGTCAATTCACTTTTGGAGGAGCCCGCATCTGAGGAGGAGCAGAGGAGGAGAGGAGATAGTTATAGTTGATAGATAGTTTTATTTTTGAAAAAAAACTATTATTGTAATAACTTAGACTCTTGAGACTCTCTTTGGTCGCTTGGTTATTCAGGGACTGTTTAGCCGAGTACCAGTGCACTCGAGGGACCTCACTGCGGTTTTTCGAGATTTTTTGCCTTTGTTTCTATTTGATTCTCGAGAATTTGGCCCCTAGATTTAGGCTTTCTATTTTCTTGAGCTCATAATTTACTAGGTCCAAAAACCTTAATATCTTATCTGTTCCTATATAACGTAATTGAACTTAGTAAAATAAACATACAAAGTTAATTGGTTAAGAGACCGCGCACCGAGAGAGATTGTATACAGCGCTTGCAGGACCTACTATGGTGGGCACCGATCGGCCTCTAAGGATTCAGGTCTTTTCTCTGATTAGTTAACTACCGGTTGTCCCTGCTAATAGAAGTTGCTCATCTTAGGGACGATTTCCTCATGCATCATATAGGTAGTTTTATTTCTATTTTTATTTTATGCGTGGATCATCCTGCATGTAGAGTACTGGAGCAAGGTACACATTTCTATCTTTGCATGCACCATTATGTTTGATCGTGCATCAGCTTTTTTGACTTCCTCCCCCAGTTTTCTTGGACTTAAATAACAAGGAAATCGGAAAATTCAGCGTTGTATTCTTTCGTAAAAATACATAAAAAGTGACAACCAATAAAATTTGGGACTGTTAAAGAAAATTTGACCTAAAACCGAATTTCACCTAAAAATCTTTGTTTTGGGGAGAGTCAAAATTCACGGGTTTACCAATGGTTAAGGGTGTAGACTCATGCCACAACCTCTTCCATCCTTAGAGGCTTTCCTTCTGGTGGCTAGGGTGATTTTAGATAATCAAATCACACCCTAGAGACCTAGAAAACAACCCTAATGAGCCCTACACAGCCCCATGTACGGTGGCCTGGACATGGCGGTGTCGGCCTGGGCAATGACGCCCACTGGCGACATTCGGCCTGGGCGACGACGCATGCTGGCGGCAGTAGCAATAGTGGTCAGCTACGCAAATGAGGATGCAATGGTGGCAGCCCTGGAAGTTCCACAATGGCAGCAGTGACGACATGCTAGAAGTTTGCTTGGTGACGTGAGAGAACTAGGGTTTTAGGTAAGGTGGGAAAAACTAGGGCACATCCAGTTTTTCCCAGCCAGTATGGGTGCGAATCTTTTACCGGCTACCCGATCTGCTCACTCTGCTAAGGAAGTCTCGGACCGATTACCGGTAACCCGGTAAAATCCTCACTGGACAACAACTAATCACAAGAACCGGTAGTATGAAGAGAGTTTATGCATGGCTCTATCCTAGTGTGCGGGTCGCTCTCTCGCTGCAGATAAATCAAACAAATACACGTGACTCAGACTCGACTGGACTAAAATGCAATTCGAAAAAGTATAACGTTCTAACTGCAGATGTTTTAACTAATTATTACTTTTATTGTACTTGACGAAAAAGACATAAAAGAGTAGGGGAAAAAGTGAGATGTACCTAGCGGGGGCACGTGGCGCACACGCGATGGCTTCCTAACGTAGGGTCTGATGACCGTTGGTGGGGTAGATCTAACGGCTTAGCTTTTGTTGATGACGTTCAGTTGGATCTGCGGTGTCAGGTCAGATCTAACAGCTCGAAAAGCTGTACCGTCGGTCGGCTCTGATTTGATCTGGCATGGGGCTGCTCATCCGACGGTGGGAAGAAGGTCTGTAAGAACAGCTCGCTGGGGAACTTCGACCCATGATATCCGGAGATCGGGTGGTCGGATCAAAGCTCCCAGGGGGCCGGTGCCGTCGTGAAGCCCCTCAACGTCGACCAGGATGCTTGGATGGAGGAGGTGGTGTCTGGATTGTCCAAACAGAGGTGCTTCACCAGGAGCTGCTCCGCCGATGCAGCTGGGGTTCCAAACAGGTCGGCTCAAACGTATGTACACCTGCAAAGGGTAGATGACTTGGAGGGGGTCTCTCCGGTCGGGTTATTGCATGGAAAAACGAGGAGAAGCAATAGGGGATGGGGTTCGATCTCTGGCAGATATGGAAGAAGGAGATCCAACCTTAATCTTGCTCTAATGAGCGATCCTAAGGGGGTAAGGTTGCATAGTAAGGATGATGGCGAGTCGCAAGGTCGATCTGTGCGGATGAAGGTAGGTATTGGGGCTCCGACTAGCTGGTCGGAGCAGAGGAACGGGAGGCGAGGATGGAAATGGAAAGTGGAATCAAAATGGAAAGTAGGGGGATATGAGTGATACCTAAGGCTCCGACGAACTCAGGAGCTCCAGGAGAGGGGAAAGGTAGAGGTTGTGGCCTTGATTCCACGACGAAAGGAGTAAGAGGCTTCTCATGGCGGAGGTCTCCGGCCACGACTTGAGCTGCGGCTAAATGGCCACCGAACCGAGCTCCGAAGGAGGCTTCTAGCAGCTGTCACTATGTTGATGATAGCTAGGGGGCAAGGGTGGCGCAAGGCATGAGCTGAAGAGCTGGAGGAGCAGAAGAGAGAATATATATGATTCCCGAGGGGCTGGAAAGATCGATAGGTGGAGCAAAACCCTAGGCAGATCTGGTTGCGCCTAGGGATCCGCGAGGATCACGGATCCTAGGAACGCAGTTGGGCAGTGGAATCGAGGCAAAAGGAGGTCGAGTGCGAGCGAGGAAAATCCGAGAAGAAGCTCTGGTGACACGATGGCAGACTCGACCCAGCTAGGAGGAGACGTTGACCAAGGTCAACAATCCTACGTGGTCCAATTAGAGATCAAAATTTATAAAAATAAAAGGAAATTAAATATAAAATAGTAAATGATTTTAAAATAAATAGTCTATAAAATAGGATGTTTATTATTTTATTAAATATTTTTCTGTGATTTTTAACTATTTTTTATGAAAAATATAAATAGGTTATATACATTATTAAGTGTTTTATACATGTATATTATACTTATGCATTATGTACAAGTATTTTTATTTATTATTTTTACAAAAAATTCTTTTTATTTTATATTTTATTTATTTACATATTACTTTTTATTTGATTTTATAAATTAAGTAGGGTTGCGAAATAAATAAATAAATATTATACTATATACATGTGTCTTTTGTACAAAGAATTATTTATTTTTTTTATTTTTTATTTTATTTTTCTGATTTTAAATTTATTTTTATATTATTTCTAGGGATATATACAAGTGTGTAAAAAGAATAAATATTTATATTTTTTCAAAAATAAATAAATAAATAAATATTTTATACAAGTATTGGTGGTATGTACAATGCATAGTGTACCATTATCTCTCTCTACTTATTTTCTTTGCGATTAGGTCAAAATTTGACCTTCTCTTGGGGTTTGGGTCACTCTGTATTTATTCTAAATACATCCTTCCTTTTCTTTTCCTTTTATTCTTTTATTTTTTGGAAAATAGGTGTTAATTATTAGATATTAACAAAGGCATGCACAATGTTAATTTATTATATTTACAGGTATTTATAGATGGTTTTGCTTAAAACAAAGAGATAAAATAAAAGAATAAAGAATGAGAATCATATATTCATCAACTAACACTTGATTGAGATTTCAAATAGGGAGATTAAGACAATACTTCAGAAACTTGTACATCAATATAGGAAGAACTGGTCCCAGATGCTTGATTTAGTTCTACAGACTTATCAGACGATGTACAAGTATCCATTGGGCATGTATCCTTATAGATTAGTTTATGAAAAGCGTTGCCACCACCAGTTGAGCTAATTTACAAATCTTTATGGGCACTCTGTGTATGCATCTTGGATTATGAGAGAGCAGGCAAAAGCAAAAAAGTGAATCTGAATATATTGTTAGAAATTCGAAATTTCACGTATGACAACTCACTCATGTATAAGGAGAAAGTCAAGCATTGGCATGATCGACACATTAGGAGAAAGAATTTCGCCCCTGATCAGAAAGTATGGTTGTTTGATGCGAAATTAAAGTTGTTTCCCGGTAAACTAAAAAGCAAGTGGTCAGGATCGTGCATTGTGAGAGCTATGCGTAACAATGGTAGTATTGTCATATCCATGTTGTCATCTGACGCACATCCATTTGTTCTGAATGGAAAATTGCTGAAGCCATATCTGGATCATGATATATTCCTATCCTTGGTTGACTCCATTCATGTGGTATCAGACGATGATTCTTTGACATCTTCTACGTCGGATATATGAGTTGATTTTTTTGTATATATCTTTTCTTTTTATTCTTTCTTCTTCCATTTTTATCATTAACATTTTCCTCTGTATGTGTGCTATATTTAGGATGCATTATGTCCTAAGTATAGGGGAGGTGAATGATATGAGTTGCTCTTTTCTTTTTGTTTCATCACTCTTGTTGTTCTTGCCTATACTAAGGGATCCTTTATCTTAAGTATAGGGGGCGTGATGCTGTTTATTTTGTTATTCTTTAGTATTTTTATTAATTTTTTTGTTCCTTCACTGGTCCTTCAACTTGTTGATACTCTTTTTATATACTTAGGGATCTTTTACACTAAGTATAGGGGAGTACAAGTCGAGTCGTTGAGTTACATTATTTTCCTCGGTTTTCCTGCTTGTCCAGTCTCTATACTTAGGATTAGTTGATCCAAAGTATGGGGGGATTACCGACTTCTATTCTTTTCATTTGTTATTCTTTGAGTCATTGTGGTATAGATTCTTTTCACTTCTCTAACTTAGCACAAGTTATGTCTTCCTTTGTCGCTTCTTTATCGCTATGAGGACATAGTTCGAGCTAAGTATAGGGGGTGTCGTATATATTGTATATATATACTTTAGCCATAACTCGTACTTTTGTTTTTAATAATATTGCTAATAAATCTAGAATAAAAATGTTGGTAAAAAAGTTTGTAAAAATTCTTTGAAAATTCTTTTGTAAATAGTTTTGTAAAACTTTTCATACAAATGTTTTGTAAAATATTTGTAAAAATGCTTTGTAAAATTGTTGTAAAAACCTTTGTAAAATTATTTTTGAACAAATTATTGTAAAATGATTTTGTTTGTAAAATCTTTGTAAATTATTTTTGCATCAAATTATTTATATAATGCATGTAAAATATTTGTAAATAAAATCTTTGTAAAAATGATTTGTAAACTAGTTTTGAAAATGTTTTGTAAAATATATGTAAAAATGATTTTGTATAATTTTGTAAAATATTTTGTAAATTTATTTGTAATTTATTTTGTCATCTTGTAGATACATAACATGCTTGTACATATTGTTCGTAAAAATGTTTGTAAATAGTACTTTTAGTCACCGTTTAAATCAACAACAATAACAAACCTTTTCCCACATTAAGTAGGGTCGGCTACATAAATTCTTTGCCTTCATTTGGATCTATCTTGGTCCATTGTCGGGCTTAGATCCAAAAAACTAAGATCCCCTCGTATAGTCTCATTCCAACACTTATTGGATCTTCCTTGCCCTCTTTTAGCCTGGTCAACATTTCAAAACTCACATCTCCTCTCGAGTGCACAAGCTGACCTCCTTTGCATATGGCCAAACCACCTTAAGTGATTTTCTCACATCTTATCCTCAATCAGAGTTACACCAACTTTTCTTCTGATGGCATCATTCTGAATACGATTTTACATGTGTGTCCACACATTTACCTTAGAATTTTCATTTTTGCTACTGCCATTCTTTGCAAAGTTCTATGGTTCACAGACCAGCATTCAAATTCATAGAGCATAGTAGGTCTCACAGCTGCTTTGTAAAACTTTCCTTTGATTTTCAAAAGAATTTTCTTATCACCCTCTCCACTCTAGCCAACATACATTTATTCTATTTGTAACATCTATATCAATTTCCCCATCATGTTGCAAAATAGATCACAAGTATCTAAAATGATCTCTCTTCTAAATGTTATCATCACATATCTTAATCTCAATTCCTTCACCATTATTTCCATCAAAAGTACACTCCATATATTCAGTCTTAGTCCTACTTATACGAAATCCTTTAATCTCTAATGCATGTCTTCAGACCTCAAGATTCTCATTTACTCCATCTCTTGTCTCATCAATCAACATAATATCATCAACGAATAAAATACACCAAAATATCTCATCCTGAATGTGACTTGTCAACTCATCCATAATCAAAATAAAAAGGAACGAACTCGAAGTTGAACCTTGATGCAGACCAATATTGATGTCAAAATAGCCAGTCTTCTTAGACTGTATCCTTACACAAGATGAATCCCTATCATACAGATCTTCTATGAGGTTAACGTATAGGACATGTACTTGTCTCTTCTCCAAAACTCTCCACAATATCTCTCGTGGGACAGAATCATAAGCCTTCTCTAAATCAATAAAAATCATGTAGAGGATCTTCCTTTTAGCTCTGTAAATCTCCATTGTTCTCCTCAGCAAATGGATTGCTTCAATTGTTGAGCGACCTGACATGAATACGAATTGATTTTCTTTTACTTTGGAAACTTGCTTCAACCTTCTTTCAATCACACGTTCCCAAATTTTCATAGTGTGACTCATCAGCTTGATATCTCTGTAATTTGAACAATTTTGAATGTCTCCTTTGTTCTTATAAAGAGGCACCACGATGATTCTTCTGCATTCTTCATGTATTTTCTTGCGTCATCATATAACATTGAATAAATATGTAAGCCAAGTCAAACCACACTCACCTAAAACTCTCCAAACTTCTATAGGAATGTCATCAGGTCCTACAACTTTCCCATGTCTCATATCTTCAAAGCCTCCTCTACTTCCTTCCTTTGTATTCATCAATAGCTTGCACGATTCAAGTAATCTTCACTACTAGATAGATTTCCCAAAATGATCTCTCTATTTCCTTCCCCAATGAAAATCCTGTGGAAGTATTGCTTCCATCTAGTCTCTATATTCTTCTGAGTAACAATCACGTGACCATCCTTATTGCATCTCACTTGAGAAAAAACTTTGGTCTTTTTTCCTTTCTTTTAACTACCTTGTAAATATGTGAGCAAAATTCCGTGTGAATAAAATTCTATTACTAAAGTCCTTGTATAAACTTTTATAACTTGTATATAAAATTCTTTATTAAAAGTTGTAAATAAAATTCTTTTGTAGATAAAATCCATCTTGTAAAACTTGTACGTAAAACTTGTAAATATTCTTTTTGTAAAATCTTGTATAAAACATGTATAAGTATTATATATATTTTGTATAAAATTCTTTGTAAATTTTGTAAAATTCTTGTAAATTCTTATAAATGTATATAATTCTCTCTATTAAAAATCCTATATAAATTTGAAAAATCAAAATCCATAAAAATTTGCAAAGCTCTATGAAAAAGCATTTCAAAAATATTTATCTTTTATTTATTTTCTTTTCCTTAAAAAAAGCTTTGTATATATTTTCTGCATTTGCTTGTGCATTTTCCAGAATGAATTTGATGCTTAAACTAATATGGAATAAAATTGAAGAATGGAGCTTGGTTTTGACCTTAGTCCACTTAATTTCAGAGGAACCTTATAGGAATTGGAATTGAGACTTTTCAGGTCTAGCGACTTAATTCTTTGAGTCCAGAAGACTATGTTCACATGCCATCTCGAGTGGTCTAAGTAGAATATTTCGTACACATGCATGGTTCTTTTAGACAATGACTTAACTTGGACAAGCACTTTACACGTAGCTCTTCACTGATGAGGTGGTGAAGGTTAGAATCCTCTGGCAAGAGACACACGATAATTTAAACATATGCAGTCACCTTGAGTGGCCGGTGCGCCCCAACCTTGTCTAATGTCATGGACGTCTAACAACAAGAGCTGTGGATTGTAATAAAGCTTCAAAAGAGGGATAATCTGCTAGCATAATCTTATCTATGGCCCCAAAACATGTGTGTAAAGAAGGATTCTATATCCGTATGGGCACAATAAAGATCTATGCAGTGCAACAATTCTTTCCACCAAATAGAAGCAATATGTATCCAATAAAAAATCATTCATGTATATATTTGACCACATTGGTCCAGATTTTGAGGGACTGCAGATCTTCGTGGAGACTTGGCTACACTGGTCGACTTCATAAAGAGATGTGGCTACACTAGCCACACTCCAGTTCTCTTCTTGTTTTTCTACTTCCCCCCCTTCGATAGTAGACATAGCACATGCATGAACTTAGAAGGAAATACCCCACTCCTCGAGGAAAGAATAGCTATACAAGGGAATTGGGGTTACCTTCCTAAGAGAAGGTTGGTCTTTGTCATTACTGATGTGGAGAGTTATATATCACATACACAGTACAAGTAGATTCATAGTCTTCAGAATTTGCATATGAGGACTTGTTCTGACATGACTGTTGAGGCAACCTGAATAGGAATCTTGTGGAACTCAGAGTCTGTTAGGTTTTAACTCCATTTCTCAATAAGGTTCCACCAAACTAGTAATCCAAAGGTCTGATCAAGGTCCGTACTTTGATTTTATGAAGAATAATTTAAAAATCAAAATTGTTCCAAGTTCTTTATTTTTCCTTTCTTCCTTTTCTTTTTAGTCACTTATTCTTCTAATAAACATCTGTTAAGGGACTAACAAAGATAAAGTATAGAGGGATGATGAATCTATATTCATCATCTTTATTTATTTATTTTAGTTCAAAATCCCTTCTTAAACACCTGTATATATTAATAAAAGACTTTTTTGTTATTCTTTAGTCTTTTATAAATATTATGCAAAAACCGTTGCTTTTAACCTAAAATAAATAAATAAAGGAAAAAATAAGGAAAATTGAAGACTGTATCTATGAAATAAATATATGCTTACTCTGTCCCCGAGTGAAGGTCGAGACTTGACCTGCACGACACGGAATAAAGTAGGGGGAGATAAGGCCTAGTTTTGAAAAATAAAGAAAATTAAATTCCATTAATTCCATTTGTACAAATATCACAAATCTCAATATTTTTATATAATTCCTTATTCTATTTTATTTAACATTTAATTCATCCCAAATAAAAATATTTTCTTCTTAAAACTTGTTCATAAAAATAAGTTGTAAAGATTAAAAATAACTGCATGGAGATTCATTATATATTGTATAAATAATGCCACTTTGAAAAAGCTGCAAAACAAAACTTTCCAGATTCATATTTTATCCATAAAAACTCAAAATAAAGCAAACTCACTTTTATTTTACTCTAAAATAAAATAATCTTTAAAATGAAAGTAATTTCGCTAAAATGGGACTTAAGATGCAAAATTTGGCTTTTTGGAGCGTACTGTAGAGTGTGCCTATACTATATATTGTGTGAATATTTTATTTTAATTATTTAATGTATATATATGTACATATTGTATTTTAAAATACTTGTAAATATTGTATTTTATCTAAATAAAATAAAATTACAAAAATCAAAATATACAAAAATAAATTCATTGTATATAGTGTACATATACCACTATGTATATTGTAACTTCACCTATTTATTTAACTTAATAAATTATTTTGTAAAAATAAAATAAAAATATATTTAAAATCCTTATAAAATGTTGTAAATACATAAAAGAGCAAATTACAAAAAAGTCGTTGAATTATACACCTGATTTCAATGTCATACCTGAACTTTAAAAAGTAACAATGTGGTACCAACTTTCAGATTTGTCTCAATGTGGTCCCTAACTATTGAAATTTATGGTCAAAATGACGAAATAATCAACTAAATTTCTATGTCGAAGGATCACACTGAGACAAATTTGAAAGTTGGGGTACCACATTGTTACTTTTTAAAGTTCAGGTATGACATTAAAATCATGTGTATAGTTCACGGACTTTTTTGTAATTTACTCTAAATAAAATAGTAAATTATATAATAATTTTAAAAATAATTAATTAAAAATTAAAGTGTTGTTCATATAGGTATATATATACACCTATGAATAAAAAAGAAAATTTAATTTTAACTTATTAATTTCATTTATTTTATTTATTAAAAATCACTGTAAATAAGCTTAATAATTTATCTAAAAATTTCATTTATCTATTTAAAATCATTTTCATATTTATTTTAATTCATTTATCATTTTTATCCCCTATTTTGTCTTTTTGTGATTGTCTTGTAGTGGGTTCATTCCCTATTGGTCACACCCGGGTCTATTGACCCGGGTCTGCCCTCTGTCCCTCTTGCTCGCTCGATTAGTTTTCTCGTCAGAGCCTCTTCTCCATTTTCTTACGACCAATCCATTCACCCATTACACAATCCCTTCATGAAACCTTTCACCCGATTAACCCTCTACACCGCCGAAATAATTTTTTATCTTGGTTTGACTCAGTTTGCACGCCCTTTCGATTTGAATTTCACCTCTTGTCGCATGTTATTTAAACCCCCCTCCAACTGCGATTGAAAGATGGTCCGTTTTCTTGCAATTTTCTGCTCTAGATTGGTTCTGGAGAAACGAGGCTGTGAGATAGCCTAATCCTCTACAATTGGGAGCATAGGAGATTGATTGGAAGACGAGATCTGATCACTTGCCGGAGCCCCGCTAGTGAGTCTTGTTTCTCCGCCTTACATAATAGATCGTGGCGATCATCTTCTCTCATTCATCGTAGGTAACCTTAGGTTAGATTTCCCTTCAAATTCGCTTTTAATTTCGCTTTGATTTCAAGTAAGTAGTGTAGAATAGTTTTCCATTTCCAAGTTCCGTTCTGCAAGATCAGATCTCTCCGATCATTGATTTGCATTTCTGACTCGACCATCACCTTAACCATACTGTTCTTCATCTTTTTCCATAGTCTACCCCTCCCATATTGCATCGGATTTGGGAGTCGATCTCCCTTTCGAATACCCCTTCATCGGAGATCTACATTCACCCTATTCATTCATGTTTTCAAGTCAATAACCTCGTCGGAGATCATTCCGAGCAATAATAAATTGCTTGCAAGGAAAAGGAGGTGATCTGGAGCTGTAGATCCAAATCTGGAGCTTACCCGCATTTGTTGAACACCTATAGCCCCAAATCTTTATCCTGTGATTATCGAGCACCATTGATCCAATTGGACGATGAAAGAAGACCTCAGGAACATGTAGAGCCCTTTAGGAGCTGTTTTTGACTTAGATCGACCCAGATCAAAGCGATTGAAGTTCACCGACGAAGCCATTCTTCCCAGTTCTTCCTGCAGCCTTCAGGAGCGGCCAATCAAGAACAAATCCATCAGCTCAGATCAGAGCCTTCGATAAATCTCAAAATTCTAGTCGCATATCTCAGCTTCCTGATCATATCCAAACCATCTAGAGGCACTTGCTTCTCAACTATAGGATCAAACATCTAGGCGCATCTCCACCATTTATTCAACCATGTGTATTAGTGGTAAAATTGCATTTTAGCCCTTTCAATTTTATCGATTTGTAAGCAAGTCCGATTAGGACATGTGTCATGTTGAGAATGACTGAATAATTGCACATTTTCCCATGCTTATTATTTTAATTACATTTAAGTCATGTTCGATTTAATAAACATTTAATTTGAGTGAATATGCATATATATATATACATACAGATCTATTTTTGTAATTTATTTGATCTGCTAAATAAAATTAATTGCATCCATGCCCCTTTAAAGCGGACTATTATTTTGATTGTTAAATTGACTTAATAAATAACAATCTACTCTATAAATTCCATAAAAATCGCCATAAACTCCTGCAAAGTAGTTGTATCACCAGTAATTTTTGTTTGAATTTTTTTAGTTGTATTAAACATTCCAATTTTATAATATTTGCAGAAAATAAATAATAAAAAATATAAAAATTGTTTGGAAAATTCCAAAATTTTGTTTATTTTACTTTGTTTTATTTTCTGTATAAAATTTACCCTTATATTTCCTATAAAATCATAAAAATTGCAAAATACTAAAAAGTCCTAAAAATTAATATAAAATCACAGAAAATCTAAAAAATACTTAAAATACATCTTTGAAAAACTTGAAAAATACTCCCTATTTATGTATATATTTTTCTTGATTTTGGCTTTGTTTTCGATTTTTAAATCACAAAGCCATTTTCATTGTTTTCTGTTTGTTGTTTTTCCTATTTTTAATTATTTTAAAAATCTAAAATCCTTTAAAATCATAAAAATAGTATAAAATTATCATAAACACAAAAATATTTTTGTTTGAATTTTCTACATATTTTTGGTATTTTTTTAATCTAAAAAGTTTGATTTCTCACATTTTCTTTTTACTTCTTTATATTTTTTTCTTTTATTTTATTTTTTTTTTAAAAATTTTGCAAAATTAATATCATAAACAAATACATGATCAAAAACAAAAAATATAAAAACTAAAAATCCATATACAATTAAAAAGATTAAAAATCCACAAAAACTAATAACTACATAAAGAGACCCCTCTTTTATTTCTTTGATTATTCATTGATTTAATTAACCCTCGAGATTATTATAGCCTCTTTGAGTTCGGTCATGTACGCTTTACAAGTAAATAAAACAGCGAAGTCTATTTTTCTTGCTTACATCCTCTTTGACTGGTTATTGGCTTGTGAATAAAAATCAAAATAATTTTTGTTGAGACTTTCATTGGGTTGCGATGACACTTGTGCATATTTTTCCATTTTCTTTCTTAAATATTAAAAAAACTCGATAAAAAGTCCTTCTTAACAACTAGCGTCATTGCCGGGGAGGCACGGTGGGGGTAGCTAGGTTTCCTCTTTAGCCTGCCATTCTTGGTTTGTATATATTTATTTTTCTTTTTATTTTTTATTATCTTGTCTTCTTTTTTTGACATTTCTTTTCTTTTTTTTATTTCTATATTCTTGTCTCTTATTTATGTCATTTGTTAATTTTATTTTTCTCTATATTTTATGTGTCTATATATTGTTGTGGATTTGCATTTTGTTGACGAGTGAGCACTCATATTGAATACCGTGTGTCGTAAGGGAGCTTACACAACGCTCGCAAGATACGATTTGTTAGACACCGAAAGCTCCCCGGTATCGAACTTTGGAGTTCATTTGAGATTGCTTATTCTTGCTCCCATTTTGCTTCATATCACCTCTGTGTTTCTTTGTCTGTCTATTTGTTTTTTTCTGCTTTTATTTTGTTCTTGTATGTCCTCAGAGATGAGAAGCGAGGAAAAAGACATAGCTCATGCTAAGTGTAGGAAAGCTAAAATAACAAAAAGTATAGAAGTTGCTCCGCCCCCTATACATAGGCTCTAGCAGCCTAAGTATAGAAGAAGATAAAAAATGAGGCAGGCGAGGTTAAGAGGGGAAATGGATGAGTATATATACATGATGGGCATCGACCCCCCCCCCATACTTAGGCTCTGGTCAGATTAAGTTTAGGACAGGAGTGAGTGTGAGAACCGATGAGATCTGGAGAATGTACAGAGGATGATGAAGAGACTCGAGTCACTCTCCCCCCAATAATTTGGATCTGGTCATCCTAAGTATAGCCATAAAATGAAACGATATGGAGCCAGGGCGAGTGATTCGAATCACTGGGGAGGGAGGGAAAGAAAATATATACAAGGAGGAGTGAGAATATACAAGGATCAAGAAGATTTATAACGAACCTTCTTGCAGGATCGAGGAGGTGGGTAATATACATATGTGTCATTGTCAGAATCATCCTCAGATGAATAATACTGAGGTGTAGGGATTGTCCAACGAGGGTCAACACATGGCTACTTGCTCAGATATGGCTTAAGAACATCCGAACTGAGCTCACTCATATAAATCACCTCGTCCGGACCCGATGAGGATTCCTCAGAAAATTCCTTCTCTATAATGTCAAAGGAAATTTTCTTAGTCAGTTTTCTAGAACCTGAATCATTGAGAGAGAGGGGAGCGATGTGCCTTGAGGGGTTCGGGGGAACACCTCGAGGAATCAATTCTCAACTTCTTCTCACTAGATAACTGACTAGAGGAGGGAGAAGCCATGTTTTTGGGTGGGGTCAATTCAGTTCTGGTTATCTGCTTCGAAGGTCCGGGATGTGGTACAATGCTGACCATGTGTTCCTCATCAGACTAGTCACCATATAGATTGTAATATTCCTGAAGGTTCAACGCACATCTCGAGAAGGTGCTAGTGATCTCAATTGGCTTGGCATTATTAGTCATGGATGCCAGATCATCGAAATGGTCAATACAATCAGCAAAAATCGTGTCCGACTCAATGATAGCTTCGGGTTGTGAGTCTTTTATTGAAGCTGACACAGTGGTGGTGATGCAAGCAGCGGGAGTCATGGATGTGTTTTGAGTCTCTAAACCAACAGTCAGCTCGATAGTCGGTATCTCAGGTGTAGTAAAGAGGTGTGACTCATCTACCTCTCGATGGTCCCGACTGTTAGCAGTTTTGTGAGTCACCTTAGAGTAGAGTGTATCAAAGAATGGGTGAGGTCGAAGTGCTCCCAATGTTGTAAAATCAATTTCCCGAGTCTCGCAATCTACAGTCGCCTTAAACAAGGCTAAGAACAGCTTCTCGAGAATCATGGGAGATCGGGTGAACTCTCCTCGGTGTTCAATGTCAATGACCATGAAGTCTACGTGGAGTAGAGCACCTTGGAAAGTAATGATGCCTGAAATGGTTCCTCTTGACTGTTTGATAGATCGATCAACCATCTGAACGATCTCTCTCGACTTTCTAATTGGCCTGAGTTTTAACTTGCCAAACACAGAGGTCGGGAGGATATTTATTAGCGAGTCATCATCGATTCTTACATGGGTAAAGGTAGTGTCTTTGATTTCACATTCAACCCTAAGAAACTGCTTCACTCTGCGACTCTTGGTCTTTCTCCCCATCACCAAGGAGGTGGCCATAGACACTATGTGTCTCTCAGTCCTTGTCCTCTTATTGCCTGACCTCTTAGACATCAATTTACTTCTCACAAATTGTTTGAGGTCAGGGAAGTGATCTATGGCCTTTATTAAGGGAAGATTAAAAATCGATTCTTCATCGAGTGCTTCCCTTAAGGCAGGATCCAAATTTTTTAGGTCTTTTTCATTTTCTATTTTTATGACATTTTCTGATTTTTCAATTTTTTGGTCTTTTTGGGATTTTTTATTTTCTGATGTTTTTGATGGGCAAATGGTCAGACTCTGGATTGGAGGGTAAGCGGTTAGTAGAAGAGGAAGGTAGAATAGACTCCAATTGTACATAGTGTGTGGGTTCCCTGATGTCCGCTTGATTTTCAACATCAAATCCACTTATATTATTTTCCACTTTAATACCCAAGCTGGCAGAAGTTGAGTGCAATATGCCGGTGACATCTCTCTACTTGGCACCAAATAATTCATTTTCCATGATATGTAGAGAAATGTCATCCTTCAAAAAGTCATCGTGACAAATCATGGGAGAAGTCTGCTCAATTGGAGGATATTACTGAGAGTTTTAGGGTCTCATACTCAACATACCTAGACTCCGGCATGTAACGCTGGGTTGAGGATGGACCATCTGAATGGTAGATATTGGTCGGAGCCTCACATGATGGAGTCAATAATGAGGGGGCTCGTAGATTGAATTCATGAGTCCAATCTTGTGAATGTGTAGGCTCTCTGAATGTGTGGTATAAGGCTGGTCAATGTAGGCTTGATTACTAGGGTCAATCAAGTCAGGAAGATCATAAGGTGAATGCTTCTCCATTCGGTATGTTCGATCGACCATGTCATGTCCTAAGGTCAAGTAGGGATGTGTGAATTATTGTCCGATCCCTACTTGAGGTGAGAATGAGGTATGTGGGGGTACATAATTCTGCCATTTTTCTGTCTCAGTACTAGATTGCTCTTCAAATGATTCCTTGATACCAGCAAGCGTCCGACTATAAGGTGAACCAACCCAGGGTGGAAGTGGATCTGGGGTGTAAGAAGGTGGGGTAGGTGAGAGATGCGAAGAAATGGGGAAGTCATTCGAAGGTCGAGGTGGAACCGACCACGGGTATGGCTCTCCCATGGATGGTGGAGGATACATGGAAGAAGGAGAAGGTGAAGATGAATATTATATGGTTGAGGAGGAGTAACCAGAGAGGTCAGGGTATGGGGGCCAATATCCCGACATTTTCGAGAGATGAATGTAAGTGGATGGAGGTCGAGAAATGTGCAATTTCACAGAAGGATACACACACGGACATACACAAAAACAAACACAAGAGAAAACCCCAATTTCACCAACTCAACACGTGAGGACCGTAAAGGTTCGGCCAAATTATCTTGTCAGTTTTAGTTTGTGATAAATACAAGTCTTGAAAGATTAACAAGATGTTGGGTGCCTGTACTTCCCTACAGACTGTCCCGATTCTTACGAAATCTCCTTTCAGTCAGTATAGGAGTAAGTGCAGACCGTATAAATATAGTTACCCGTTTCTTGAGGACAAAACCTTATAAGGCGTCCTCTAAACCTCCCACTCTGCTAAGAAAATCTGGACCGTTTACTAGCTACCTATAGATCCTCACTGAAAAGTGGCTAATCATTTTGAACCAGTAGTCTATATGAAAATCCTTGCTTTGGCTCTATCCTAGTGCCGTCACTCTCTCACTTGCAAGTAAATCATACAATGAGGGCTTTATGCACCCGTAAATCAAGGTTTAAATTTAGTGATTTTTTTGTTCCAATTCAATTAGCAATCCTGATTTTAGAGATTAGTTGTCGCTATAATTAATCCACACAAGCAATCACGTCTATCATCCAGTCCCAATTCTTTTATCCTAAGTTTAGAAAAACCGAGAGAGGGAATTAGAAAAAGCTGATGCGATCGAGAAAACGATGAGTAATGCTTGAGTAAGAAGACTTATAGTGCCTCTAGCTCTCTAGAATGTGGGATGTAATACTGAATTGAAATTTTACACTATATGAAAAGCAAACGAGAAAACCGTTCCTAGACAGGCATTTCTATTAGCGAGTGATGAACAAATTAATTTGGATGAATAGTTTTGCAGTCAAAGTGCGTCTCGTTAAATGTGATGTGTGGTCCTATAAAGTACGAGCACAAGTCAAAAAAAAATTTTGCTATGAGAGCTGCGAGTGCAGGTCCTAGTCTACATCAAGCAAACCATACAACCACAAAGGGTCCAATGTCCAGTCCTGACACACGTGCGAGATTTCGAACGGAATCTGCTGGAAATCAAGCAATTATTACACTTATTTTTTTAAAAGGTAAAATCTCTCTTCAAAAATATTCTTGGTATCTCAACAACTGACTCGATCCACGAACCATCGACCTCCGACACACTTTGAGATGCGTCGACTTCAAGAAAGCCGCTCCAAGTCCACCGGGTCCTCACACAAAAGATAAAAATTATATCTGAGAGAGAAATAAAAAATAGATAAAACAGGATAAAAACAATAGAAAAAAATGAAATAATTACAAGGTGCTTGGGGGGTCAAACTACCCGAGTGAATGGAAAATCTAAATCTATCTAAAATGATCCTAAGCCATTTGCCTCCCCCGGTAACGATGCCATTTGACAGACCGTTGAGATGCCCTAATTAATCGTGTCTTATTGTTGTAGTGGGCAATCAGGATCGATCAAAGATTAACCACATGAATCGATGAATTATTTAATGTACGGTTTTATATATTTTTAATCTGGGCAAGCCCCAGGATTGACTCAAGGAGGCAAAGGAACAATGTCGGACCAAGTTAGATGAATTAGCTCATGATTTTCCAAGCAGTTTTTTGTAGTTTTTTATGCAATAAAATTTGCAAATGCAAAAATGCGGACGAATTAGGTTATTAAGGAATCAAGCAACTTAGCTAAATAAATTTTAATATGAAATTAATCTAAATTAATTAATTTATATTTTTTTCATGGAAACCTAATCCAATGATGAATGCAAAATATATATTTTTTTGGAATTTTTGGGGTTAAGTTGCAATAATGAAAAATTCAAACTTTTTAGGGGTTTTCTATAATTTTTCATGCAAACAAAGTGCAAGAATTAAGAAATTTTTACTAGAAGTGAAAATTGATGAAATGAAGCTACACTAATTGTTTTGGAATTTTTCAAGAATACATTAATTTTCTAAGAATTTTTTACTGAAAATGGAGTGATCGTGAGTACTTAATTCCTAATAAATCAAAAAATCAATTTATCCTGAAGAAAAATTATCTCAAATAGGTATTTTAATGATCAATCCAGAGATCTAGAATTTCGCAAAAATAATGTTCATGAATTTAATTAAAAAACATTTACTAAACCACTCAACAATTTATTGTAGGCAAAAGATACTTCCATTTTTGATGAAATTTGGACAATAATTAAAGCACATTCATACACATTATCTCTGATTTTTTTATAATTTTTAGAGTAAGTGTTAATTAAAAATGAATTCCAAACCATGAAATGGGCAAAATATCTAATTTTTCTCCAAAATAAATTTAATTAATTACCTATTACTTATAAAAATCAAAATAAATATTCAAATGGTAGAGAATTAGTAATTCAACAAAATGTATTTTTTAATTAAACATTGATGCAATATAGATGTCTAAATTAGAGCATAAACATAGGGGTGTTCGTGCAATTACAGAATTAAAATAAACAAATTGAAATGCGCACAAGGGTATGTTTGCAATTAAATAAACATGAAAGGAGCAACATGCAATTTTCACAAATAAAAAAATAAAAAGGGAAATCTACTTTCTTTTTCTTTCTAGGAAACGTGACCCACGACTAGAGCAAGGCTTAGAGCGAGGATGCGGCGGCGACCTCGTGCGGGCCGGGGTTGGAGGAGGATAGCGCGCGGCTGGAGGGACACACGTGCTATAGCAGGGAAGAGTGTCACGGAGGCGTGCGTGGGTGAGCAATGACCACACATGGTGGCCACATCAGTTGGTGCTGGGGATGGCAGTGATGGGAGGATGCAGGCGGACTGCAGGAGGCGTCAAGAGTGGCGCGCGGTGGGCTGGAGGAGTGGCGAGGTCGGCGCGACCGTGAGGGGTGCGAGTGGCTGGGCTGCGCAGGTGCGACCAGCCGCGGGCGGGCAGCTTGGCGGACCTTGCGTGGGGCGGTGACCGCTCGTGCGGCGGAGGCGACCATGGTTGTTGGAGTGCACCTAGTGCACGTTAGGAGGATGGGGCTGGTGCACGCCGTGCTGGGTGCTGGTGGGTGCGGCTGGCGACGAGCGCTGGGGTCCCAACGACGAAGGCCGAGGGGGACAGCCAGGGGACGACCGTGGAGAGTTGGAGAAGCTGGATGCAGGGACAGAGATATCCTGCAGCTGGTTGCGGCATGGCAGAGATGGCCAGCGACTGGATGATGGAGCGGTGGGGTGGCGCTGCGCACAGGAGGTGCGGGGGAGTCGCAGCGACGGTTGCCATAGAGGCAGCAGGCGGGGGTGCAACAGACTGGATGGGGCGCATGACGTATTTTTTTCTTTTGCTTTGGATTTTCTTTCTTTTTTTTTTAATTTTTAACAGGAATCAAAATGTAAATGAAAATAATAGTGATTTAATGACGATGTGGTTGTGGTATGGTGATGATAGTGATGTTTTTTTTTTTTGAATATGATGAGGTGATAAAACAATAGAGAAAAAATTGTTAGATAAAATAGAATGAGAAGATGAGATAGAGAAGTTACATGTGGTTTGCTAGATATCAGAGGAGGTGGATCTCAACTCCAGTTGTCACTTTAAGGAGATGACGGGTGCTCCGAAGCTCAACAAGCATTGTGGAGCTTGTGACGGTAGTGCAGACCACCGGTAAGGAGGCAAAGCTAGGCTTCTTTTTTCTATCTTGGAAGATGGTGAAAATGAGGGAGGAAAAGAGAATAAAAAGGAGGATAAGGAAGTTAGAAAAGAGGTGGACAAAGTGGAGGAGTGGTGGAGAATGTGGAGAGAATTGGGAGTTGGTGGCTTGGGTGAGAAGTTGGAGTAGAGAAGAAGTAAAAGGAGGGAAATAAAGAATAACGAATAAATAAAATAAGTAGGCTACTAAAATAATGAAGAGAAAAGAAAATAAAATAGAAGAGAGAGAAAATAAATAAAAAAGAAATTAAAACAATTAATTAATTATAAAATAAAAATAATAAATAAATAAATAAATAATAATAAAATATAATAAGCCATATGGCCAAAAATCAAAATAAGCCATATGTACAAAGTGTATTTTTGGGTGGTATCTTACATGTATAAAATACCGTAATTTTATGTTTTACAATTTTTTTATTATTTTTAAATAAGATAAAAGTCAAAAATAAAATTAGAGAAAATATGAAAGAAATATTTACAACTTAATCTATTTTTAGATTTTTAATAATTAATAAAATAAAAAGATAAAATGAAGGGTATTTTGGTCAATATGTAGAACATACAATAGGGGCCCAAAACCCAAGTTTCACATATGAACTCTGATTTCTATGAAATTGGTATTGTTTTGAAGGTCATTGAATGAATATTACTTTAAAAGCGTGTAGACGTAAATCATACACTATATGGGAGAGATATGTTCATTTTAAGTTTCTTGGTCTCAAACTTGGATTTAGGTTTTATGGACAATTTTACAAGTTAGTCTTTTTTTGATACTTTTTCTTTATTAGTGTTAGTAATATATACACTATAGAGTTGATTTTATTGATTTTGGAGTTAGTATAAAATAGAGACAAATAGGTGAATTTAGCTAATATATAGGTGAATATGTACAAGTGATTTTTGGATCCTTATTTAATACACACATGAATGCTAAAATGTACATATTATTTACACATGCATGAATTCTAATTATGCAATATAAGTGGAGATATGCAGCTAATTACTTGGGAACAAAGCTCTATTTTCAACTTTTAGAGTGATGAATTACAGATTCATCAAAAGTATAAACGATATTGATAATAATTTATACATATTAAATATCATTAAAAATTTTAATGGAAAAAGAACAAATTGGACCATGGATCGGTTCATGGAGGACTTTGGACAGAGGTTCTTGAACTTCGATCCGTTTGGCCCAGCCATCATTTTGGACAGGTCCAGTGCCTATGGAGGTCTTAGTTGGAATTCAGATATTTAAAATTTAGGTATAATTTCTTGAAATTGGAATTACACCATTCACATGCTTTTGATCCTACGGATATAGTCCCCGCGTGTATTATGTGTCTCCATGGATGTATTGTCCCATGTTAAGGTTCCATGAACTGATGGAGTTCCCGCATTGCCTTTGGGTAGTTGGAGTTAGCGGTCACTAAGGATGGGCATTCACCTTTGGTCCCGGGTATACGACTAGACGACCGCGACCCAGCAGCTGCGTTGGATGGAAGACACGTAATCCGACTATGCTCCAATGTTGTTCTGGTGGTTAGGCGACGGCGTTCAAGGATGCATGGCTGGTAGTCTTGTCTTCGTTTTCAGTCATAGAATTTATATCAGAGGTCACAGAGAGCCGATCACTCGAGTTGGTTTCTCGTATTTATTTTATGAAGGGAGTTTCGGGATGTGGTTAGTGAAGAAGATGTTTTACCGGTTTACCCCATCGCCATAGAAAAATGGAAGGTAGTTATAGGACTTTCCGACTACAGTGATGAGTGTTAAATCATCTCCTATAATAAAATCTTGCGCTCTAATTACAATGTCCCTCCTCCGGTGTGTACCTACAAGTGACAATGAATCTCAAACACATAAAGCTCATTTTATTATTGAAGCACATAGAAAAGAAAGTGTGGACAGAGCTCCTCACGAAGGAGATGGGCATGGAGCTAAGTCTAGTGGCATGCTACACTGGAGGTGTGTGGATTTGGAGAGACTGAATGGAACTGAGGGTAAAGAAGATGGTGTGACGACCATGGGCAGATTTTTTATATATTTTTATTTGATTTGAATCCAAGACGAGGAAGAAGAGAGATCGAGAGAGTAGAAGAGAGAAGAAGGAGATGCATAAATAAAGGAAGGAAAGAATGAAGAGGGAGGATACCTACGTAGGAGATGGGCAAGGGGTAGAATCGCCCTGGAAGATGGTCTTAGCTTTCGACTCGATGACGAGGTGATCGCAGAAGCTTGGACGACGATGTGATGAAGGCCTTATAGTGGTTGGATCTCTCGGAGGGAAGTCCTTATTCGTGCTCAACTGATGGTAGACCAAAACCTCACGATGTTTTTACCCTCGAAGTGGTCTCTCTCTCTCTCTCTCTCTCTCTGAAATGGAATGAATCCCTAGGCTATGGCAAATCGGCTTTTGCATGTTGATAGTGCTGGGTTTATATGACAGGGTATGTGGAGGATTGGCTATGGGGTCCGATTTGGTGTTGTGGACGAGGGGGTAAAGATTATTAAAGCCTGAAGGGACCATGTTTCCATTAGGGTTATGATAATTGGAAAGAGATTTAGTCGTTTATGGAAGAAGTGATAAGAGGTTGGTGATGGGTTCTAACGATTTAAGGCTATCGGAGATTGCGGGGATAAGGAATATATTGCTTTTGATGGGTTCTGTTTTGGGTTATATAAGAGGGAGAAGGGATTAGTATAATGGTTTTTGATGGTTGGGTAGTTGGGAAATAGGTTTAGGATTAGGTTTCATTACATGCGATAATACCCACATGTACAATACTTTTATTTTTAATTAATTATTTTTACAAATAATTATATAATTTATTATTTTAGTTGTTTACAACATTTTATAAGGAATTTAAATATCTTTTTTTATTTTTATAAAATAATTTGTTAAATTAAATAAATATGTAAATTTACAAATTACATAGTGGTATATGTGCACTATATACAATGTATTTATTTTTGTGTATTTTGATTTTTGTAATTTTTATTTTAGTTAGATAAAATACAATATTTATAAGTATTTTAAAATACAACATGTATATATATATATGCATAAAATAAATAAAATAAAATATTCATACAATATATATTATAGGCACATTGCATAATACACTCCAAAAAGCTACATTTTGCATCTTAATTCCGATTTAGCGAAATTACTTTCACTGTAAAGCTTATTTTATTTAGAGTATAATAAAATTGAGTTTGCTTTATTTTAAGGCTTCGTGGAGAAGATATGGGTATGGAAATTTGGTTTTGTGGCTTTTTTCAAAGTGTCACTATTTACACTATACAATTTATCTTCTTGCAGTTATTTTTAATATTTATAACTATATAGTATTTATTTTTTATTTATTTTAGGTTAAAAAGAATGGTTTTTGCAAAATGTTTACAAAAGAATAAAGAATAAGGTTCGTTGGGTTTTATTGCATGCGATGGATGATATTAGGAAGATGGAAGTGTTGTCATGCAAATGGATCAATCAGGTCTTCAGGGTAGGTGTCATGGATTTGGACAATGGGTTTATCGGGGCCTCGATGATCGCATATGAATTTGGGGTGAATGGTTGATCAATAGTGACATGCAGTCGGTGAGAAGGAGGAACACAAAATAGGGGGTGAGAATAGAGAAAGAAGAGGGAGAAGAGAAGGTTGGGGAGGGAGGTGTTGAGAGTGGGTCAACAACCAAATCTCTCTTATTAGTGGGTATCGGGTGAGTGCGTGGTTGACCGTGGAGAGTGAGGGCTTGTCCGAGTGCTTGTGTGGCTGAGTAGATCAATGCGTGGATGACACACGTCTTGACCATTGTCTAGTACAAGAGAAATGCAAAGAAATTAAAATAACATATAGAAGATGAACCCAAATGAAAAATGATCAAAATGAAAAGCATAGATCTCGGAGAGATCTACAATGTTCATGATGGACTCGCACCGAAACAAACTCAAATATGAAAGTCATGACTTTTCTATTGCTATTTTATAAATATAAAATGTCATTTCTATTCTTTGTATATTTTTCTTTGATTTTCTATGATGCATGATAAAAATTAAATATGATGCTAAATGATGCATGGGACATGAATATTTTTGTTAGATTTTATGGGTTAATAAAAAATAAGATAAATTAGAAAAGTCAATTACATACATATGAAAATGTTAGAATATACACGGGTTGAATCTCCCCTTTTACGCCTTTTATGATTTTTATGAATTTTTATTTTTGCAATTAGTTATATCTGAACTAAAATAAAGAAATGAAAAAGAAATAAATGAAAAAGAGTCAAATATGTACATAAAATAATATGATCAAGTAGGCAATTTGTACAATGCAAAGTAAGGTCCCAAAACAAAATTTTCACAAATGAGATTCAATTCCTTTGAATATGATCATGTTTTATAGAGAATGTAATATGATTTAATTCAATGGTGAGTAGAATATAACTAGATATTGTACGAGAAAGTTATTCAATTTTATGATAGTTTGTCCTTGAAATTATGGTTTTGGTTTTTTTTTGCAATTTTTACAGGTTAGTACATATTTTTGAGATTTTTTTTGTAAAATGTGGTTAGTAATATGTGCACATTGAAATTGATTTCATGTCAATTGGAGTTAGGATGAGTTTTTTTTTAAAAATTAGAATATTGTACAATATATACAGATGAATAGATATTCATTTCTGCTCAATGATCTCATTATTTTATGTCAATTTCTCATGAAATTTCAAGATGAGTTCATTTCCTTAAATTAATCCACTTTTGTTACATAAGATAATTTCCATGTATCATTTTATAGGATTTGTTTTGTTTTTCTCAAAAATTTAGGCAGAATTTAAGAATAAAAGAGGTGAATGAGTCACTACAAGAAAAGGTGATATGGCGAGCAAGATCTTTCGAGGGATGGGCGAGCACATGACCAACGAACATGCTCGCCCGTTCCCTCGTCCTTTTTAATTTGGATCTGGTTGATGTCCGCACCTTGGAATTCAAATGGACGAGCACATGGTCTACACACATGCTCGTCCATTATGCTCTCCTAGTTGAATTTCGACCCGACATCACATGGAGCAATAATTTTGAAGGGAGAGCATTTTGGCAGGCACGTGGCGTGCACATGATGTGCTCGCCCACGCCTGTAAACACAATGCCCATGGCCTTTCCTTCTCATTCATTTCGACTTCGAGCCCCCAAACCCTCCCTCCGACGACTTTCCTCCTTATGCACTCGCTCCGATGGTTAACATTTACCTCATCCGACCATGCGCACACCTTCATTGAGGTATTTTCCTATATCATCTCTTTATTTTCGTTATTTTATCGTATATTTTGTTGTATACTCATATTTTTGGTATTCAAGATTTTGATAGAATAGTTGTGTTTATTTGTGTTTTTAATGCATAAAGTTATTGTTTATATATCAATCATTTGTAATAGATTAATATGTATTTGTTATTGGATTGGTGATTGTAGTATAGTATAGATGAATTTGTTCATGCATGGAAGGTGTATGATGAAATGTCACAATTGGTATCATGTTTAGAATTATATAAGATGTTGGAAAATTAAATAGAAGTGTCATTTTAGTGGTCGTTAGAATACCTTGTTGATGATAAAGAATGGCTAAATCTAGAAGATAGTACTACTATATCATGATTATACTTTATCATTAACTTAGGATATAAGTAGGAGTTACTTGTCAGTTAGGTTTCTTTTAACATGAGAATGCGGTTGTTTTGGTAGAATAGATGTCGAGAGGGGTGTATATGTGTGGGTATTTTGTAGAGAGAGAGGATACATATGACATATGGAATATGAATTTAGGGGGTTTTAAAATGTTAAAAAATTAAGATATACTTTCTATTATTTGAAATATATAGACTACAATACTGATGAATCTATATTTCATCACCTTTATTTTTTAATTTTGGCCTTTAAACCCAAGCTAAATGCATGTAAATATCATTATTTTCCTAAATAAACTTATATTATTTATTTTATAAATATTGTATAAGCTACTATATTTAATGCTAAAATAAAAGAATAAAGAAAAGAAAAAATAATGAAATTACCAAAGGTAATAAATGACCCTAAACCCCGAGATTAGGCATCATGATGACTGGATTAATAAGGAATAAAGTAAGGAGAGATAAGGGAAAAATATGATACTAATTCTTTATTATTTATATCTCAAATCAATAAAATTTGTACTTTAAAGTTGTAGATAAAGATGCATAGAAAAATGCAAAATTTATTTCACATAAAAATAATACATAATGTGCCTTCTATAATCAGCATAAAAATCTCAAATACCAACTTCACAGACCCATATCTTCTCCATATGAACTCAAAATTCACAAAATCACTTTAATTATATATAACTTTTAATTATCTATTTAATGAAAGTGGTTTCATTTGGAGTTAAAATGCAAAAGTTAGATTTTGGACCCTATTATACACTATACCTGAATAAAATACTCATTTTATTTATTCTTTATATTCTTTAACATTTTATATTCTTATGATTTTACAAATATTGTTTATAATATATGTACAATAAACTAAAATAAATACATGTACAAAAATACATAGATGAATTATACATATAAATACTTATATAATAAATAACTATAATTATAGTGTGTATATTATATCAGAAAAATAAAATAAAAATATATTCATGTAGATTTAATTAACTTATAATTATATAAATTATGTATATAGAATAATAAAATCTAAAATACAAAATAAAAATAAAATACATAATATATAGATAAATATACCTATGTTTATGCTTTTAAAAGGTAACCTATAAGAAACAAACTTGTAAAAATAAATAAAAAATCACCATAAAATACTAAATAAAATAATAAACATTTTTTTTACATTTTAACCTAAAAATAATGAAATCAATTAGTATTTTATTTTTAATTAATAAGGCTTTTTCAGCATCTTTTGTCGTGTTGCCCGCCTACGTGGACTAATGGGAAGGCGGTCTTAGTTGAATCCAGTCAACTCTCCGCCCCTCCCAAGGTCTGCGCCTGGCAGGCCTAGACCATCTGATTTCCTTGAATTTTTCTCACCAAATCTTTCATTATTTTGCATTGATTCCTTCTAGACTTTTATCCCTCGATCCTTGGACTTTCACACCATATTGATTCCTCGATCAATGGCCTCCTGAATCGTGCGCTCTACCCAAGCCAAGTTGACGTTGTACATATATCGTGTTCCAAGCACTTTTTGATTTTTGATCTCGCTCCAGCTTCGAAATCCCCGAGTGTCCTGGTCCCCGAGGTAGCTGGTAACAACAGCTTCGTCACCCCGCAGCTTGGCATGAAGGAAGAGCTAGGCCAACGAAGATTCAAGCATCGCCGTAGTAGCTGGCGGAGCTCCACCTTGGTTCCCTATTTCTCAGGTAAAACCTTGGTTTTTCTAGCTAATTTTATTCCTACCAGAATAGATAGTTTAGTTTAGGATTTAGTTTCGATTGTCTTCATATTTTATTTCTTAAAATTCTAAATCGAAGTTCACCGGAGCTTCTGCTCTGGCCATTGTTTCACCATCATCCGATTATCCCCCGACCCATCTGACACCTCCATCTTCTTTCCCCATCACTGCTCTATGCTCTAAGGACCCCCATCCATCTTGATACGCCCATATCAACCAGACGGTACTCATGCTGCTCGATGGAGTATCCTCCGCCACACTCCTCCACCATTCATTCTACCACGAGACCAACCCCAGGACCCTCTATTTTTCTTGGCGCACCTAACCATGTAGGTCTTTGTGTCCAAAGACCCATCTTAGATCGATTTTTGATTCATTGAGGTTACTGGAGCTGCTTCCCTTCTTCGACCACCGAGTCTCACTCTGGTGACCCTCGGTCCCATATGAGACCTTTTGGAGCTTCCCACACCTTTTGCAGCTCACAGTGAAGCTAAAGACCTCCATAGTAGTGCAAGAGAGCATATCGAATTTTGACCCTCGGTCCTATATGAGACCTTTTGGAGCTTCCCACACCTGCCAAGAACCTTTTGCAGCTGACAGTGAAGCTAAAGACTTCCAGAGTAGTGCAAGAGAGCATATCGAATATCGCATGAACAAGCATTCTTCCCTGTTCTTCCTCCCATGCTCCCCACCGTTGGATCGACGAGGAGTTCCAGTTCGTACAACTACCGTTGGATCTTTGCACCCTTAGCCATCAGATCAACAATCGAGATCTAATCTTGGCCCTTCAGCAGCGAAGCGTCATCCACCGTTCGTGTGCCAACACGTGGATAAGTCGAGGACCAGAGCCATCGGATCAACCTAGTGGGCGTATTTTGCATATTTCACTCCCGTATTTTTGTAATTTCTTTTTTAGTATTAAAACATTCATCTACAGTGTATTTATTTTTGTAATATTTGTAGTTCAACCCTTAGACTTTTTATATTTACGTTTATGTCCAGTCCACATCACCTTACGTGGCATTTTGCACCTAAACCCTTGACCTTTCTATATTTCAGTTTAGTCCTGTAAAATTATGTTCTCTTATTAAACTTTTTTGGTTATTTTGCAAAAATAACCTCACACTATGTTTAATTACAAAAATAACCCACCAAGTATATATTATTGGAAATAATTGATATTTTTGCATTTTTTGCCCCAGATTCTTTAGGGTTTCGGAAACAATGCCTAAACTTTAAATATTTGCAAAAATACCCATGCTAGGTTGATTTTTCTTTTTGTTGATTTTATTGTTGTTAAACATAGTCCCTAAAAATAAGTAGCAAATTAGAATAAATACATTATATGTTATTCTATTGTATATATTTTTATTAAGGTATTTTATTCTATATTCCTATTTATTAAAAATAAAAAACCGAGCTATTTTTTACTATCTAACTTAGAAAAATATAAAAAATATAAAAATGCTTTGAAAAATTCTAGAAAAATTATTAGTTGTTTATTATTGTATTTTACAATTACATACCAAAAATTCTTAAAAAATAGAAAAAGAACATAACTAAAAATTAGAAATCTCTAAAATCTCTTACAATTATAAAAATTCCACTTCATATTACTGACTTTTTATTATATATACTATGTATACAAATTAGTTTTGGAAAATTTTGAGCTATTTAACTATTTTTAAATTCTAAAATAATTTGGCCTACTAATATAAGTTACTATTTTGACATTGTTAATCATTTAAAAATACAAAATAGTAAACATTAAAATAAATATCATAAAAATAGAAGCAAATATAAACATGAGAAAATTGTTTATTTCACATATTTTGAGTATTTATATATATTTATATCTATATACAAGCCTATATAGTGTATTTATACATATATTTACTTATTCCATAATTATTAGTCTTATAGTTATTAAAAATACAAAAATATTTTTATTACCTTTTAAAAAATAAAAAGGACTATATTTTGGGGTATTTTCCCAGTTTTGTCTCTATTTTATATATTGAATATATATAGTAGTTATATTCTACCTATTATTACCTATATAGGTATATTATTTAAAAAAATAAAATAAAATACATAAAAATATAAAAACAAGCATTTTAAAAAATAAATAATTAAAACCCATTAAAAAATAAAAATCTTCACATTTGCTATCTTTTTGCCAATTTTTTGTCTATTCCCCATGCTGCCTTTGTTCGACCTCTACTACTTATTCACTATACACATTTTTAGTAGAGTTGTAATAAAATTTAACTCCACTTCTAATATGCATTGCTATATTTATTTGTGGGTTAATTGTTGTTGCACACAGGTTTCGTGAGCGGTTGCCTTAGCGACCCTGTATCTGTGCTATTTGTGAGGATATTTTAGACCCTCTCCAAACCAATGTCAACAAATACATATTAAGTAATAAAAGAAACTACTAAAATTTAACTAAATATATAGATATTCTTCCATTATATAATTTTGCAATACTACTAATTAATTCCAAATATAATTACAAAAGTATTAAAAATAATTACATATTATTTTAAAATCCAAATACAATACTAACAATTAATTCAGAATATTCCTTACTAAAATAATACTACAATAATTAAATATTAAAGTATTAGTGTAAAAAACAATACTGTAAAAAATTATAATTATACTACAATAATTAGATATTAAAACACATAGAAATTATTCATTACTTTTGTTCAAGTAAATATTGAAATATATTAAACTATGAAATAATAATAAAAACATATTGTTTCTTCTTACATTAAAATATTAAAAATTTACAAATTCCTAAAAAAATAATTAATTATATTTTATTTAAGTAAGAGATGTAATTAATACATTGATATTTTATATTAAAAATATATCAATATAAAATATATATTAAAATTTTAAATAATAATAAATATAATTTGCATTTTTAGTGTATTGAGGCAGTGTGCCTCTTTTTTTCCAAATAAAATAGCACTCTTGTGATTATTTATCACATTAAAGCTTAACTAATGTGATTTAATATGCCACAATAGTATGAAGTTTGATAGTTAGTAAGATAAAAATATTAAATAACTGTGATATAGCATAAAAAAGTACATACAATGCGTAACTCCACACCAGATGATGTGTGACCCTGCACAATTGGAGGCATGTGCAACACATTAGAAGATTTCATCACTTCCAACGTGTTATATTTTTTTGTTTTTCTACATAATTATTGGACTCACTTCGGGATGAGATATCCCGATCCAATGGTTGTAGATTTTGATGTGTGTAGGTGGAATATATATTTTTTGCAGTACGTTCCCAACAATATAAAGTTAAACGCTTTATTAGGCACAATTGTAGGATCATATAAATCTATATCACAATCGTAAACCATCTAAATCTATGTAAATGTCTAGTTAACATAAATGTATATATTATACCGGTATCTTGAAGTCCTCATATGTAGCACGTACATATGAGTGATGCAAGGTATCCATATAATATTATATTTATATAATCTTTCCTTAGTTCGTAGGTCTCGAACTAGGGGAGTCTTTAGAGATTCAAAAATTGAATTAAGACCATCATCGCTACATGTATGGTAGAGTTTATATATGAGCTAATTTTCAACAATATAACCCCATTCCTCTTCTATATACCAAATTACTCTTAATACACTTCAACAATTGTTACATTGATAATAATTTTAAAGGCTATTAAGCTTAGTTTATGGGGTATATTGAAGGGATGCGTAGTTATGCTGTCGAAATTTTCTCAGATATAAACTCTAACATGCGTGCAGCGAAGATAGTCTTAGTTTAGTTTTTGAATGTTTAAAGACGGGCTCAGAACTTAATATTAATAAAAAGTAGGATTATATATTCTTTTTTTAAAATAAAGTACGAAATAAAAGTAGGACAACTGGTTTGATAAGTTCTCTCTCTCTCTCTCTCTCTATATATATATATATATATGAAAAAGTAACGAAAAACTGCCTGATCTACTGAAGAACAATGTCATTGAATCGATCAGATGATTTTTTGCATAAGAAGATTAATTTTTGGTTAATCTTCCTTTTTATTTTATTTATACTCCTAAACTTAAGTGTATATCGGTTAAGCATAGGAGCGTCGAACTCAGGGAGGCAAACTATTGAGGGTTAAACTATAGACAAACTAAGGTAAAATGGGTTCCTAATTTTTATTTTGTTTTTAAGATATTTTCTGAATTTTTATTTGATTTTTAAGAATTTTATATTATTTTTGTGAATTTTAAGTACTTTGTATTTTTTAATTTAATTTTAGAAAATGTTTTAATTTTTTATTAAATTTTTATTTTATTTTTTATATTTTTAATTTGTTTTTCTGTTTTTATGGATTTTAAAGGGTTTTTAGGATGTTTGTGGATTTTGATTACTATTTAAGGTGACAAATTCTACTTTTTTTTATAGAAAACAGAATTTTGTTTTAGATTTTTAATATCGTAAATAGTAGAAAAATATTTTTATTTTATTTTTATTAGAAAGTTGATGAAATTATCTTTAAAATGATATGTTGTGCTTTTTAGGTGATTTTTATTTATTTAGTTATGATTTTCGAAAGTATTTATGTATTTTGTATTTTTATCGATTTTATTATTTAATTTTTATTTTATTTTCGGTTGAATATGTAATTATAGTAAAATATATTATAGGTAACTTTTGTAGGCTTTTTAGAGTATTTTATATATTTTTATGAATTTTGAAAGTTTGTTATATTTTTAGTGTTTTAATGATTTATTTAATGCTAAAAAGTATTTTATTTTTCAAAATTTTATTTTTTAATACTATATATAGAGTGAAATACAATATTTTTTATGTATTTTAATTATATTTTTATTATTTTGTTTTTTATTATGTATATAGTATGTATACTACTATGGATGCAGTATGAGGGGTATGGATGTAATTGGCTGGAAATCTGGTGGTATGCGCGTAAAGAGCCCAGGGAATCACGTGATAATACACGTGATCTGTCTCTGTAGGAACCTGTTTGAGAATATCTAGAGTAGCTGGGTGAAACTGCAATATTTCACAAAATATCTAGGTCCACACGCACGCAGCTCGTGTTCACTTTAAGCGGCAAGGCGGTGATTATTTCTGTTGCGACGCATGTCAAATTTTGGTCCGTTGTGCCGTGGTCGATCGAAGGGAGTCTGTCAATTCTAGGAGACGAAGTGTTCTTCCCTAATTAAACAGAGAAGTAGGCGGCGTCGGTACTTCGAGCAAAAGCAAACGGCAGTTGTGACTCCTGGAACGCGATCTGTGATGCCCACGCACGACGTCGGTGCTGATTCTCGGCAGTGAAATCTGAAGAGAAAGACGATGATGATCTGGATTGGTGGCAATGCCTCGCTTCTATGGCTCGGAGAAGATGGATCAACGATTTGCAAATAAGAGACGTGGCTCGAGAATCGAGTCTCGACCGATGATGATAATTGATGTTAGATCAAATGAACATAAAAGGTAAATGATACGATGGAGTTATAGTGTACTCAATGCACACGTTGCATGTGATGCATCACTTTCAAGTGTGGTAAAACTCCAGGTTGTGCTTCTCAATGGAGTCCAGTACTGGAAACTGCAATTGTCTACTTCGTTTGAAGATGTGGGAATATGAGAATAGAAAGGGTGTGAAATAGGCCTGCTTAAATTAATGGGTTCCTGGAATGTTTAGAGAATCAGAACCGAAGTGCAGCTATACTTGTTTAACTGTCCGCTTCATCCGGTCGATGCTATTCAATCTTAAGGCGGTGCTCGACGAAAATAGACGAACGCTGACATGATTCGTGTTGTTTATGCATGTAGATCACTTATGCCTGCAAGTGAATGAAGAGGCTCGAGGAACAACCTCGACCTGGATATTACATGCATAAGCAGATGAAATGGCCGGAGGTTCGGTTCTATATGCCACGAGGAAGTTGATCTACGAAGTTTTTATCTAAACGATCTAAGAAGGTGTCAGATGATCAGAATGTGCGTAGCAATCGAATCAAGATGGAGTGAACAGTACGGGGTGATTTGAAGATCAAATTAGAGGGAAAACCGGGAGGATGAGGAGAAGAGAGAGGAACGTAGAATGGCAGAGAGGAGGAGAAATCAGAGCTGAGATTGGGAGAGAGAATGTGGAAGAGGAAGAGATTCAGACCTAACCTGGAGTGAAGGATGCGCCTGGGAACGACGCTCTACTGAGCCTCGTTGTTCTCACCTCAAAAGTCTGCAATCCTGGAGGCCTGTCATGCGACAGAGCAGCTCACGCCGACAAGTTGATCTCACCGTCCTCTCGCCCTATTCCGGAGGGGGTAAAGGTCCTTAAATAAAGGAGGAGAGGGGAGGAGGCAGTTGGGTAACTGGCTTAACGGCCAACGATCGGCCGTTAAAGCCGTTGATGGAGGAGAGAAGAAGAGGAGATGAGGGCATCGACGTGGGTGAAAGGGCAAAACCAGGGGAGGAAGAAGATGGGAAATGGGAAAGGAAGAGAGAGAAAAAGAAGAGAGAGAAAGAAATAAAATAAATATAATTAATAATTAAATCATTAATTATATATAGTAATTTCGTAATTAAATAAATAATTAATAATTAAATATGATTAATAAATTATTTAAGTAATAAATCAAATAATTAAGTATATAATTAAGTGATTAAGTATTAAATAAATATATATAATTAAATAAACCGATTAATAATTAAATAATAAAAATGTATATAATTAATTAAATTAGAATTTTTATTTAATTTTAATATAAATAAAGTATATAAATTAACCTATATAAAATAATATACATTGTACAATATACCAATACGGACTTGAAAATTGCTTTTTTCGTATTAACTCCGATTTTAGAGAAACCATTGTTATTTTGTAGATAATTAAATTATACGAATTTTAAAACTGAGTTTGCCCTTCGAAGTTCATACATCTGAGTTATGAGGTCCGGAAAATTTATGTAGTGGCTTCGAGACTTCGGGTTTTATTGGTATTTTGACTTAGTTAGATTTTTATATTTTTATATACATTTTTAGAAGATTTTAGGAAAAGAAATTAAGTTGATCAAATTTATGATTATTTTATTAAAAATCCGGAAAGATGCTACATATAATACATACATACAATGGGTCCAAAACACCAAAACTCACCGGTTTTACTCAAATATTTTTTTTGATATTTTTAATAAATAATACTAAGTATACAACAAATTTTAAAAGTGAGTTTGGTCTGTTTGGAGTTTTGTATAAATAGTTATGAACCTTGAAAGTCACCTTTTGCGGTCTTTTCGGTTCATTCAATTAATTATTTTTGTGATGAAATATTTTTCTAATATTTTTATAAAATAAAATATATTTTTATGAACAACTTTTATTAAAGAAGTGTTTTGGTTTGAAAATGTCTTGATGATAAATAAAATAGGTGAAATATTTAAATCGTGTAAAATGGGTAAATTATATTTTTAGTCTTGATTTTCTTTGTATTTTTATAGGTTAGGATCCTTATCTCCCCCTACTTATTTATTTTGTCGATCAGGTCAATATTTACCTGGTCTTAGGGTTAGGATCAGTCTGTATATATTTCATATTTACAGCCTTTTTTTCCTTTATTTTTATTTTTATTCTTTATTTTGGATATAAAAAGTGTTAAATATATAATATTAACAATTATGGTTGGAATGATAATTAATTGGAATTGGTGATTATTTACATGTATTTTACCAAGGATTTTAGCTAAAATAAAAGAATAAAGGCGATGAATCACGGATTCATCATTCCCCTATACTTTACCTTTGCTAGTCCCTTAACAAACACTTATTCTATAAATAAGTGAAAGCAAAAAGAAAAGAAAAAGGAAAATAAAAGAACTTAGAACATGATTGTTTCTTAAACCGAATTTCACTTCACCTAAAATCTAGAGCTTGGATTCAGACCTTTGGATTAATAGTATGTCGGGACTTTATTAGAATTAGGATTTAAGCCTCGACAGCCCTCAAGTTCCACAAATCCTTATCCAGGTCCACCTTAACAACCAGCTCAGATCCACATATTCATCACGCAAATTTTTCAGCTTTGAATGTAATTTGTACTATGTATGAAAGGTGTTAGCTCTTCCCACTCTAGAGAAGTGAAGAAACCGCTCATCCAGTTATACACTTCCATTGGGCCCTCTTCCAACAATTCAATTTTCGAGGAGGGAGGTATTTCCTTGTGAGTCAAGTCGTGATGTGTCCACAATCGAGTAAGGGAGAAGATAGAAGAAGGGAAAGAGAACTGGAGTGTGATCGGTGTAATCACATCTTCTGTGAAGCCTGATCAGTTTAGACAAGTCTCCACTAAGACATGCATGCTTTTCTGAAGCTCGGACCATTGTGGTCATATTTGGTATTTGGTGTATTCAGCTTCTTTTTGGTAGAGATAATTGTTACATTGCATAGGTCTTTTATGCCCCGACGGATATAACATCTTTTCATTCCGTCAATTTTTTAGGGTCTTGGAAAAAAATTGTGCCAGCAGATCCTTGCCTCATCCGAAGCTTTATTTCAACCCCAATCTCTCCCGTCTTAAGACATCATCACTGCCAGACAAGGATGGAAACGTACCACCGAAATGGATTTCCCTTCGCAGCCTCATGCAGGTCGAGCTAAGTGCAGAGTGCATGAGTTCAGAATTGGTTCAAATGGAGAAGAGTTAAACGGATGACACCATGTGTCCTACTTAGGCACTTTCAAGTTGAATTCTGAACATGGTCTCATGGAACCCAAAGAATTAAGTCTAAAAGACCTGAAGAATCTCAATTCTAGTTCCTAATAAAGTCCCTTTAGAATTAAGTGGATTAAGGTCTATACCAAGCTCCATCTCTCGGACTTAGATCCATTTGGTTCAAGAATCAGTCTTATTCTGAAAAATGCTAATGAATGCAACAATTTTTTTTTATGAGGTGAATTTTTTGGATTAAGCTTTTTAAGTGAATTTTTAAGACTTTTGCAATTTTTTTATTGAATTTTAAACTTTTCAATTTTTAGGATCTTTTTGAAAGAGTTAGTGAATTAATTTGATTTACAGAAATTTTACACTAATTTCATATATTTAACAAAGGAATTTTCTACAACTTTATATACAGAATTATACGGCTTTTATAAAGATTTACAAGGATTTTATTTTCAAAATTTTAAGGATTTTATCAAAGAATTTTACAACATTTTTATTATGTACAAATTTTAAAGTTTTTTTTATATAAGACATTTTACGGTTTTCTTACGGCTTTAAAAAACCCAAAATATACACCCATACTTTTAGAGAGACATATTATTGAAAATATAATAAAGTATGAGTTATGACTTCTAAAGTATATATAGCATATATATATATGACACCCCCTATACTTAGCATGAACTATGTCCTCATAGTGACCAAAAAAGCGACAAAGGAAGACACAACTCGGGCTAAGTATAGATTGGTGAAAATACTCCTATACTACAATGACTCAAAGAATAATAAATAAAAGAATAGAAGTCGATCATCTCCTCTATACTTAGGATCAAGTAATCCTAAGAATATCAGACTCAAAACCGAAGATGATCGAGGCCAAGAGTATGTACACACTCAAGGGCTCAGCTTGTCTCGCTATACTTAGGGTAAAATATCCCTAAGTATAGATACAGAGATCAAAAGGTGAGGGACAAGTGAGAGAGCAGGTGATATAAAAACCGACGACGATCAAAAGAGAAGATGAACGATATTACCCCCCTCATACTTAGGGTAAAGCGCACCCTAAGTATAAGCAACGACAGGGATAATAGAACATAACAAAATGAACACAACGGTGTCTACACCCCACTATACTTAGGATAAAGCACATCCTAAGTATAACGAAATTGTAGATCAACCTAAGGTTGCAAGACAAACGGAAGATGGAAAGAATAAAATCGAAATGTATACAAGAGATCTTTGAAAATCAGGTATGAGATGCAGAGTGTAGGAATGAAAAGATCATCTCATACAAAATAGATGGGGGGGGGGGGGGCAACTTCAACGATCTTCGGTTCATGATTAAGAAAGGGTTTCAACCGCGGATCCGAAAGGTGGAATCAGATGACAACTCAGATATATCGATGCTACCGTTGTCATACACCTTTCGCACGAGATAGAGGCCGTTCCACTTGCTTTGGAGTTTCTCTAGAAACAGCTTGAGTCTTGCATCGAATAACATACTTTCCGATTTGGCTCAAATTGCTTGTGGCTGATGTGAGAATCATGCCACTCTTTCATATGCTCTTTATAATGAAAGCTACTCGTGAAGGCATCATCACATAATTCTTCCATGGCTGCCAGTTTAGTCTGCCTTTAATCTCTTGGATCATCCAGACCAAAGATCACTTCTTTCACTGCCCACAAGGATTTGTGCTTGATATCCACATATAAGTGGCATGGCTTGCCATAAACGAGCTGAAAGGAAGATGCACCCAATGGAGTTTTGAAAGATGTTCGATAGTCCTAAAGAACAGAGTCCAAAAGCGCGACCAATCCTTTCAGTTTGGGCGAACAACCTTTTGCAATATCATCTTGATCTCCCTATTCGAAACTTCAGCTAGACCATTCATCTGAGGATGATACGGAGTAGCAACCCGATGGTCTATACCGAACTCGTTAGCAAGTTCTCTTACCTTGTCATTGATGAAGTGCCTACCCTCATCTGATATCAGAACACGAGGGAACCTGAACCATGTAATGATATGCTTTCTCAGGAACTTGCAAACCATGTTCGCATCAGCAACTTGGGTAGGAATAGCCTCTACCCAACGACTCACATAATCCACAACGAGAAGGATTTACTCGAACCCCTGACTTTTAGGAAACGGGCCCATAAAGTCGATGTCCCATGCGTCGAAAACTTCACAACAGTGAATCGGCTGCATTGGCATCATGTCTCTATGTCCACAAGTGCCCATATTATAGCAGTCAATACATCTCTTTACGAATGCATGGGCATCTGCAACTAGTGTAGGCCACCAAAGGCCGGATTGAAGTACCTTCTGTGCTGTCCTCTTCCCTGAATGGTGTCCTCCATCTTATAATCGATGACAATACATGAGGACACTATGTTATTCCTCCTGAGGAATACACCGACGCCAGACAGAATCCGCTCCTTCATGATAAAGGATCGGATCCTCCCAAGGGTAAGACTTAGCTTTCGCGAGGAAAGTCTGAGGTCTCTGTCTGGACCAACCTTGTGGGACTTTCTTAGCAATTAGAAAGTTCAAAATGTCGGTATACCATGGCAACGAAGCGGCAACAAGAATCGCCTCGTCGGAGAAGGTCTCGGTGATTGGTGAATCAAACTCAGAAGTCTCGGGTGTTTCTAGTCGGGAGAGGTGATCCGCTACCACATTCTTGAGTCTAGGCTTATCCTTGATTTCCATGTTGAAATCCTGGAGTAGAAGGATCCATCTGGTCATATGCAGATTTGAATCCTTCTTATCCATTAGATACTTGATGGCAGTGTGATCAGTGAAGATTGTGACATTTGATCCTATGATATGGGACCTGAATTTATCTAAGGCAAATACTACGGCTAGCATTTCTTTCTCTGTAATAGTGTAATTCCGCTACACGGAATCCAAAGTCTTGCTAGCGTAGTGTATGACAAATGGAATCCTATCCCTCCTCTGTCCTAACACATCCCCAACGGTAAAAATCGAAGGCGTCCGTCATGATCTCGAATGGGAGATACCAATCAGGTGGTTGAAGGACATGAGCCTCTACAACCATATTCTTGAGATTTTTAAATGCTAAAAGACACTTATCATCAACGATAAACTCAGTGTCTTTCACGAGAAGATCGGACAATGGTCAAGCAATTTTACTGAAGTCTCGTATGAAACGTCGGTAAAAACTGACATGCCCGAGGAAAGATTGTAGCTTTAGATTGGACGGTGGATTGAGTTTCTTAATGATATCCACCTTGGTCGGGTCCATCTCCATACCCCGATTGGAGATGATGTGACCAAGGACCATCCCCCGAGTCCTCATGAAATGACTCTTCTCCCAAGTAAGTATGAGGTTAACCTTCATTCACCTCTGAAGCATGCGGTCTAGGCTAGAAAGGCAGGAATCAAAATCATCGTCGTAGATCAGAAAATTATCCGTGAAGACCTCCAAGATATCTCCCACCATGTCCACGAATATTGAAAGCATGCACCTTTGGAATGTAGCTGGAGCATTACATAGTCCAAAGGGTATTCGTTTGAAAGCATACGTTCCGAACGAACAAGTGAATGTCATCTTTTCTTGATCTTCTGGAGCAATGGCCACTTGATTATATCCCGAGTACCCATCGAGAAAGCAATAATGGCTCTTTCCGGCTAACCGTTCGAAGATCTGATCAATGAAAGGTAGTGGGAAGTGATTCTTCTTGGTCGCCTGATTCAAACGTCTGTAGTCCACACAGACGCGCCAAGAAATCGGTACTCGGGTAGCGATCTCCTCTTCATCCTCATTGATTACTGTAGTGATACCCGTATTCTTGGGTACCACATGCAAAGGACTAACCCATTTCGAGTCGGAGATGGGGTAGATAAAATCAACACTCCACCAACTTGGATATTTCCTCACTAACCACCTCTCGAAGATTCGGGTTCAACCAGCACTGAAAATCCCGAGATGGCTTGGCGTCATCCTCGAGAAAGATGTGGTGGGAGCACAAAGCTGGACTAATCCATGGAGATCAGCTACTGACCACCCGATCGCCTTGCCGTCTTTTCAAGAATCTCCATTAGACGGGATTCCTGATCTTCGGTCAGATTGGAAGAGATGATGACCGGAAACATTTTAGATTTTGCTAGCAAGGAATCGATATGTCATGATCTGAGGCAACAGTTTAAGCTCAAGGGGGGAAGGAACAAGAAGAGCGGGTTTGATTAGAGCCTGGGTATTAGCTACTAGATTGATATACGTGAGATCTTCCCTGCTCTAACTCAGAAAGAACTGGGAGATTGCTAGATATTCTGGTCTAATTCGATTTCCAGGCTGTTGTAGGCTCTGTAGAAGAAGCATGAAGTGATAGAAATTCGATGAAGTACTACCAATCAGCGTCTTCTGATTCTGAATGATCTGCGGGTGACTGGCAGTTCGGATAATTCACTTCTGACTCGGAGGTATAAAGAATTTATGAATGATATGAAAAAGTATCAGACTCGTCTCCATCAAGATTTTCACTATTCGGCTCTCAGATTGTGCTCTCCAATCTCTCATCCTTTGATATCTGAATCTCGACTTCGACTGAATTGTGATGAAAGATTGGGTGCTAGGTTTGGCCAGACGACATCATCATCAGTTTGTACAAAGTCACAATCTTGATACTGTTGGGTTTGTCATCAGATGCTTGCTCTGATTCAGCTGATCTAGAATTCTGGTCTTGGATCGTATTTATATGTATACTTTCACCCTGGAAGTGAAATTACACATTCCCTATACCATAGTCTGAAACAGCCTTCGCCGTCGCCAAAAAAGGTCGTCCTAGTATGATCAGGGTATCGGTCACGCATTCAGGGACCACCATGTCTAACACGACGAAGTCCACGAGGAATCGCAAACCTTGAATGGTGACGATAACGTCTTTGATTTAAACCCTTAGGCCTCTTAACCAATCTATCAGCAAACTGTAAGATCGTTCAGCTTGGTCAAAAAGGCCAGAACTCAAACTTATCAAGTAAGGAAGAAGGAAGGAGATTAATCAAAGATCTGCTATCTAATAGAGTCCGATCAAAAGCCTGATCGAGGATCTCGCATCTGACATACAGTTCTCTCGAATCTGATCTCTTGGCTGGGAGTCGATTCTGAATAACATGGCATGTTTCCTTGGTCAGCACATGAATCTCAGAACGGTTGTTGCACTACCTCTTCTTTCTGTGGGTTGTGGTTCGTTCTTTAAGACCTTTCTGTAGAAGAGGGATGTGTTCCAAGGCTTCCGAAAGAGTGAGTTGGATTGTAAACTTGTCGATCATCTCTTTCGTCAGATATTCATTTGGATCTTTTTGATGTTTTCTTTTTTAGCACCTTTTCCTAAGCAGAGTGCTTTCGGAAAAGGAATCTGTACATCCTCTTGGTTAGTCTGTACAATCGGAGGATTAGAAGAAGTAGAAAGAAATATTTTTTGAAAAACTAGGACTTGCTTCGTTCGAATCATCAAAAAAGAGAGGAAGATTGATCAACTGTTTTTTTATTCTTTTTCGAATTCTTCTCTTTTGTACATTTTCTTGGGTTTTTCTCTCATCATCACTGGTTACAAAGAAAGGTAAAGCATCTATGTCAGCACTTGGCTCTGGCTGCTCTTCAGACTTGGTGGCTTCAGCACCACCATCTCCATCGTCAAAGAGTGCAATTTCAGTACCTTCATCAATGTCTTCTACATGCTCGCTTGTGTTATCCAGAGTATCCTCCTCGAGCCTAGTAGAGTCTCCTCCCACTGGCATCCTACCGCTCTTAAGAGAAATGAAATTAGCGTCAGCACAGTAAAGTTAGTCATTGGAAAATACCTGTGATTGGAGGGTGGGCTTGGTCAAATCTACCTGCTCTGATTTTCGCTTCAAATTATTCGGATTCGGCTCTATCTGGGCAGGCAAGGCGGACTTCCCTTTGACCAGATCTATAACATGGGTTTTAAACTCATCCATTTCTAGCTTAAAAGATGCATGTTGGTCGGTGACGACCTGGATATTACATGCATAAGCAAGTGAAATGGCTGGAGTTTCGGTATCATGTGCCATGAGGAAGTTGATCTATGAAGTTTTTATCTAAATGATCTAAGAAGGTGTCAGATGATCAGAATGTGCGTAGTAGCAGTTTGAATCAAGATGGAGTGAACAGTACAGAGTGATTTGAAGATCAAATTAGAGGGAAAACCAGGAGGATGAGGAGAAGAGAGAGAAACATAGAATGGAAGAGAGGAGGAGAAATCAGAGCTGAGATTGGGAGAGGGAATGGGGAAGAGGAAGAGACTTGGACCTAACCTGGAGTGAAGGATGCGCCTGGGAACGACGCTCTATTGAGCCTCGTTATTCTCGCCTCAACAGTCGGCAATCTTGGAGGCTTGTCGCGCGACGGAGCAGCTCACGCCGATGAATTGATCTCTCCGTCCTCTCGCACTAATCCTCGCTAATACAACAAGATCAATCCCTATCACGACTAGCTCACCGGAGCTCACTGGAACAAAGGTAGAAGAATGGCGGATATGAAGGATGGAGGGGGTAAAGGTCCTTAAATAGAGAAGGAGAGGGGAGGAGGTTGTTGGGTAAACGACTTAACGACCAACGGTCGGCCGTTAGGCTGTTGGCGGAGGAGAGAAGAAGAGGAGAAGAGGACGAGAGCATGGGTGAAAGGGTAAAATTGGGGGAGGAAAAAGATGGGAAATGGGAAATGAAGAGAGAGAGAGAGAAAAGATGAGAGATAAAGAAATAAAATAAATATAATGAATAATTAAATTAAATTTATTATCTATATGATAATTTCATAATTAAATAAATAATTAATAATTAAATATGATTAATAAATTATTTAAGTAATAAATTAAATAATAAGTATATAATTAAGTGATTAAGTATTAAATAAATAAATATAAAAATAAATATATTAATTAATAATTAAATAATTAAAAAAGTAAATAATTAATTAAATTAGAACTTTTATTTAATTTAAATATAAATAAAGTATATAAATTAACCTATATAAAATAATAATATATTACGGTACAATGTACAATATACTAATACGGACTCGAAAACCGCATTTTTCGTATTAACCCCGATTTTAGCGAGTGTCATTTTATAGATAATTAAATAATACAAAATTTAAAACTGAGTTTGCCCAATTCAGAGTTGATACGGCTGAGTTACGAGGTCCGGAAAATTTAGATAACAGCTTCGATACTTCGAGTTTTATTAGTATTTTGACTTAATTAGGTTTTTATATTTTTATATACATTTTAGAAGATTTTAGGTAAAGAAATTAAGTTAATCAGATTTATGGTTATTTTATTAAAAATATGGAAAGATGATACATATAGTACATAAATACAATGGGTCCAAAATGCCAAAACTCACAAGTTTTATTCAAATATTTTTTTTTTTGATATTTTTAATAAATAGTATTAAGTATAAAACAAATTTTAAAAGTGATTGGTCCATTTGGAGTTTTCTATAAATAGTTATGAACCTTGGAAGTCACCTTTTGCAGCTTTTTCGGTTCATTGTGGTTAATTTTTTTATGTTGAAATATTTTTTCTAATATTTTTATAAAATAATATATATTTTTATAAACAACTTTTATCAAAGAAGTGTTTTGGTTGGAAGTTGTCTTAATGATAAATAAAATAGGTGAAATATTTACATTGTGTAAAATGGGTAAATTATATTTTTGGTTTTGATTTTATTTATATTTTTATAGGTTAGGATCATTATCTCCTCCTACTTATTTATTTTGTTGACTAGGTCAATATTGACTTGGTCTTGGGTTTAGGATCAGTCTGTATATATTTCATATTTACAGTCTTCTTTTTCTTTTATTTTCTTTTTATTTTTATTCTTTTATTTTGGATATAAAAAATTTAAATATATAATATTAACAATTGTAGTTAGAATGATAATTAGTTGGAACTAGTGATTATTTACATGTATTTTACCAAGGATTTTAGTTAAAATGAAAGAATAAAGGCAATGAATCACGGATTCATCAATTAACAACCTTCTGTGCAAGGTATTTTCCTGATGAAGTAGAGACGATACGAAATAGACCAAATAGAATTTAAATCAGACTATCAAGTGCAGATTATCACATAAGTGTCTTTTGTCCATCAACTTAACTAATTGGAAAATGAAAATATCAAAGAAAGAGAAAGAAGTTGCTGAATTATATCTTTTAGACAATTGCGATAAAATAACACAATATGTTGACTAAGTTAATATTTATAGTAATTTTTTTATTTTTATTTTTCTAATAAAAAATAATATTCTTCATTAAATATAAAATAGAGAATTCGGAAAGAAAATTGTTGAGGATAACCCATCTTAGAATGATGATCAGATTGTTAACAATTACCAGCTTAAATTTCCGGAATGATTTAAGAACAAGATGAAAGTTCCGGAAGACAACGATGATCGGTTGAGGGTGCTTAAGCATTTTTCAGAAGATCTAATATATTAGGTCCGCTCATACAATGGTTGCAGTATTAATGGTTATTGTTTCTATATGATAAATTCAAGCAGAAATGTAAGTACTTAAAATTATGGGGTAATGGTTCGTGGATCTTGTTACAAAGAGGATAGCATCAACTATTATGGAATTCTAAAAGAAGTTTCGGAAGTCGAGTACTGTATTTGAGGTCTTAACAAGATTTTTTTATTTCTATGCGATTGGTATGGCCCGAAGAAGGTGTAGTTATTGATAAATGAATCAATGTGATTGATGTGATCGTATATAAATATATATATATACGAAGATATGAACCATTTATCCTAACTACACAAGTGGATCAAGTATGCTATCTTCCTCAAGTTTCACGAAAAAGGGAAAAAAACTGAATGTTTAACAGTTGTATGAATAAATTCACGAAGTTACATAAGTAAAGAGGACAGTAGCATGGATGAAGATGGAAATGAGTCTTTCATACCTCATTATGACCGTAATAATATTACAGAAGTTATCTCAATTATTGATAATATTCCATTAACAAAAAAATTGTATCAAGTGTTAATCTAATTGAAGATGTGGATGATATTTACGAGGATCCGTCTAATGAGGACAATATTGAAGAAAGTGATGATATTTCTCAACATTCAAGCAGTGAAGATTAAGGTACAAATTTCGACAAAAATAAATCTATTTTTTTTACTTTTACTTATTTCTTCTATTTTTTATAGACATAGCTGGGTTAGGACGTTGAGGTTCACATGGATCTCAACGATCAGGTCGCCCGTCCTCATCACAGTCCCCTTCACCTTCGACTCGTCCAACCTTTTCAGGGCTTTTTTCTGATGAGACGTGCCAACTCATAACATATTACTAGTCTTTTGATGTCCTCTCCCTCCTTCGTACGGAGGTTTTTTCCGTGAGACATCTTCTTCACAAGTTCCTGAGCCATGTCCTATCCCAATTCCAGCTCGTCCATCTATGGATTTTGCTTCTCCATCTTCAACACATCAGAGCGTAGATGTGCATGTGCATGTGCCGTCAGTAGGAAGTCACTCTTCCGATTCCTATCCTATTCTACATATTTCAGCTAATGGAAGGTAAATAGCATTCGTAATTCAAATTTTATTAAAATTTTCATATATATATATATATATATAGGCATATAATGTAATTCTCATTTATGCAGGGATTTTCTGAATGCCAACAAGGTTGTTAAAAAAATAACGAATATTATCAATGTACATACGACTTGCACAGTGTTTCGGTGGTGTCGTATTCCCACCATTGAGCAGGAGAGGTTGTTCGACTTGTTGTTGGTAAGAAATTTTTAATTCACAAGGTACTTTATTCTTATATATATTCTATTACCTGACGATTATTTGTAATTTTACAGGGTATATATCGTTTGCTTCTGATTTAGGGAAGGAGTCCTACAGTCTAGCCTTCCCACTTACGATGGAGAAGAGAACGAATGACAAATTTTTCAAGTTTAGAAAGGACTCGCATAGAAAGATAGGTTTAGATGAGATGACTTTTGAGGAGATGAAGAGATTCCCTCCAACTTGGTGCATCGAAGAGAGGTATTCATAATATCTAAAATTTTAAATTATATCTAAACAATGTTCTAATAATTTGTTTGTAGGTGGATTGAATTTTGTTATTCATTTAATTCTGATGCTGAGTTTGGGAGGAGGTCAACGGCATGTAGATCAAACCGGCAAAAGCAAAAGATTAGATCGACCAGTCGCTCTAAAAGCCACAATCAAATATGGGCTGAACTGATATATAATTTTAATAATATTATAAAAAATTCGACGCTGATTTATGGCATATGTAATATTTACTTGTTATATAAAATTTATTTTTTTAGGCTGCTAAGTTAAAAAGGGAACCATCTCTTGATGAATGGTGGACCAAGACACATAAGGGAGTCATAGATGATGATTCTAATTAATCAATGCCTAAGGTGGGAGAAGTGATCGTAAGTTTTTTGGTTTGTAGTAATTGACTAGCGGAATTAAAAATAGTCTTAGATATTTAATATTTTGTAAATTAATTTCAATTTCAGGAATGATATATGGCCCTTAATGCTGAAAAGTGGGCAAACACTCTTGAAGACCAACGACCCTAATTTGTAAAACCTTCTGGAAACATGTATATTAATATAATATTTACGTGATTAAATGAGTATACACTACAGTTTATATGATTATAAAATTATGACTACAAGTTTCGGAGGAGACAGATGTTGGTTTCACCAATAGGAAGCAGACATTTGGTTGTCTTCCTCCATATTATGTAGAGGAACATCGACACTCTTACTCTGACTATGGAGAACAATCATATTCTCAACATCAATCATCACAACAACCATCGTCATCTATGAAGTCTCAGATGGCGATGATGGTGCATCAAGTGACCAATTACAAGAATTCACTGCTTATATGTAAGCATTAATATATGTGTAATCTAAATATATTCAAATAGTCAATTTTCTTTTTTTACTTGACATTGATTAAATTCTGATAGGTCACAAAGACCACCAGTGATTCAAGAGGAGAATGAAGAAGAACAGAGAGGACGAAGAGGAGGAAGAGACTGATCCCAAAAAAGAAGCCCGAATGTATGCACAGTTTAAAGAAATAAAAAAGGAGAAAAGGAAATCAAAGCAAAGCTTGATCTCAAATATCTTTTGGGCGAAGAAGTAGTAGTGATTAGGTTGTTCTTAATAGTAGGATAGATAATGTCTTTATATTTATATGGACTTTTAAATGGCGTTTCATATGTTTGTCTATGTATAATATTTTTGTGCTTTCCGTAAAGTAGAGAATATCTTTATTTTATATGAACTTTTATCTGTTTTGTTTAAGATAATATATTTGATTGTTTGTTCCTTATTAATTAACTTCGATGCAGAAGATATAATACATGCATGGACTATCCATGATTGAATATTCAATCAATCTCTTAGGCATGATCTTCAATAATATATTTAATACCTGCATTGGTTTAGAGCAGGTGGTACAGGTTCTACGGGGCTTCATAACCCCGATGAACCTGTACATTTTTTGTCAGTTCTGTCATGGGCTCGCCCACTGGAAGCTCATGTGCTCGCTCAACATGTTCGGGTAATATGGGTACAGGCGTGCACCGGAGCGAGCACGTCGTGCTCGCCCGAGTTAGCGGGTGAGCGTCGCGAGTGCACGAGTGCACGCAACTTCAAGCTTGCATCTAGCCCTATAGCATGCACATGTGGAGCGATCACATGTGCTCGCCAAGGCATTGAGCGAGCACATTGTGAATATCCGACGAGCACTTGGTGTGGATAACCGTGCACGGTGAAACCAACTTCACATTCAAGTGGAAAAGTCAATCATTTTTTATTCTTATTTATTAAATCTTTTTCATTATCCCAAACCACTACAGATAGGAAGAGTTCATAATGATACATGGCACAAAGTATAGGAGCCTCTACTCACATTGAACGCACATTTAATAGTATGATAGTGTTTGTAACATAATCCACACATATTCAGTAACCGTCCCTGATATAACACCTTGCACAATGCTACGACTCAAAGTAATTCTAGACACGACAATGGTAGTATTACTTTCTCACTTTATATCTAACTGCAAAACTTATAATATCAATCGTGTCACCGACAACAACTCCAACATAGGAGGGAGAACCCTTATGGAAGGTCAAGTGAGGAAATACATCACAAGGCAAAGGGTACACCGTGGAAGATTGCTATCGATCGCTAGCGACCTGTTAGGGAGTTGATTTCTTTGGTGTATGTGGGCATCATCACTGATGTACCTCGCTTCGACGCACTCATCTTGTAAACCCCATCCAATTTATAATTATCGAATCTATTACGATGGTTTTAAACCTACTTGATTTGATTCCTTGTCTTATAAAACATAATACGGAACTTTTAAAAATCCAATTTAACTTGAAAAGTTATTGTTTTTATTGATGTAACTCTTCATGTATCGATTGATGAACACACTTTCTATGTGTTTAAAAAGTTGGTGTTAATCGAGGTGTCATTAGACGTGAAAACTTTAATTAGATAAGAGTATCATCAATGGAAAGATACTCAACATGTTATCATTCAAAATAATGATGACTAGTTACTTGTAAGTATATGCAATAATGTAATCTAAGCAGTGGACATAATTAAAAATCTAGATGAGTCTATAATAGTTTTTTTTTAAAAAAATCCATTTTGTATTATCCATCATTAAATATATAATGATGATATTATTTACCGTAAAGTGATTTCTTAGTCTTGAAATCGACAACAAATGTCATATTCATTGATATACGATTAGCAAAGAAACATACATCAAGCTTATCCGTTTGTTATATTTCAAAATTTTATTAATAGTGGCTAATTTTTTAAATCGAAATTCAACGTTGATTAGTAAAAAATGAAAAAAATTACAATAGATAAGACATTTACTGCTAATTTTAAGTATACAAATTCATTTTGCAATAAATAATATCGTCTTCATGTATTTACCAATGGACTAATAATAATGGATTTAAATTAAAGCATCGTTGTATATCCACTTCATTGCAATGAAGTTTCCATATCATCAATTTTTGAACAAAAGGTATTAAGTAGGAATGAGATTTTGGGGGATTCACACACTTAGATAGTAACCGTCGAATTATAATACCCAACAGTTGTTGCATGAGAATACACTGATCATGAGTCAATTATTTTCCTTCCTTTCACCTTTATCGTTTGTTATATAATCAAAGATATCCATGCGCAACCGTTTTTCTCCTTTTTTTAAGAATAAAAATGTTGTGCTGGCTTCAGAGATTCCGATAGCAAGAAAATGGCAACAATAATCGACCCTGTGCAAATAGGTGTGATCGGAGCTCCTTTCTAATTTTTGAATCTGCTAAATTTAACTAAACCAAGATATTACCCTTGAAGTTTTCCAATCATATATAGTATTATATTAACAATGATATCACCTAAGTTCTTCGCAATATTGCATGATATCTCAATAATTTATAAAGAGGAAAATGCATTATGCTCCTCTTCCTATTGGAAATCTTCCATTAAAGAAACAATTTCTACTTTCCAACAGTTGCTTCTAATCCCATTAAAGAAACAATTTCTCCTTTCTAATTTTTGAATCTGCTAAATTTAACTAAACCAAGATATTACCCTTGAAGTTTTCCAATCATATGTAATATTATATTAACAATGATATCACCTAAGTTCTTCGCAATATTGCATGATATCTCAGTAATTTATAAAGAGGAAAATGCATTATGCTCCTCTTCCTATTGGAAATCTTCCATTAAAGAAACAATTTCTACTTTCCAATAGTTGCTTCTAATCCCATTTTGATTTTTTTTAAAGGCGGTCTTCTCATCTCTTTGGCCCTTTCCATTTCCTTTTACAAAGGTCACTTCATTTGAGGGGTGCACAATAACCTCTTTGGCCATTTCCATTTCCTTTTCCAAAGCTCACTTCTTATGAGGGGTGCACAATAAAGAAATAAGTGATGAACGTGATTTTTCATTCATTCCGATTCAATTGATTTGAGGAACAAGAAAGAGAAGCCTATTGGAAACGGAGACATATATGATGTTGTAATCATGTTGTGGATATTCATCATGGAATTGTTTAATCTGAAATACTCTCCTTATCTCAAGATAAGTGTTGATATGCCTTGAATCTAAACATATGTTCTGTTGAATCCCATTGGAGAACCATCGTATGCACCCCTTCTCTACCATGGCACTATACCCTACTAGATGAAAAGGTTATAAGCGGTTCCTTTTCTATTTGTGAATTCGGATATGTTTGTATCAGAGATCCATCTATACCAGGAGTATCATATAAACACCTAGGGTTAGGACTTTTTTGATATCTTATGTATTCTTCTTTCCCCACACAATGAAAATCGATTGTCGCCATCCAAGGATGTATCCTAGTCGGATGAACCTTGTAAATCCACATGTTTTTGTTTTGCTTGATTTATAGTGTTTGTGTGCGATTGCTTCAGCTGTTCACAACAATAAGAGTACATTATCTTGCATCCACACAGACCCAACACTCGCTTGACGGTAAGGTTTCTTTATCCGAAAACAAGGATACTTCATCCTGAAATAAGCAATCAACGTATCACATCACGGTTACATCGTATCTATTATATCACCGTAGATAACATTCATCCATACTTTATCCCTCAAGCAAATGGAATAATGAGGAATGAACCAATCATGTCTCGTATCCCTCCTTATTCCTAATTTTTCATTCAAGAGGTACTCGAACATGTGGCGACTGACATGTGATGTTCAAGCCTTTAATGACATAATGCGATTCATATCATGTCTCCTTTATACCTAGGCCAGTCTCTTCTGATCTCTTTAGATTCCAGGCGACTTTGGTATATCCGCCGATCAATAATTAGTAGAAATCTTTGATAGTGCCACACATTTATCGGTCACTATATTAGGAAACTCAAACTCATCTTGTACAATTTAAATGGAAAATCCGCCAACTTTGTGACAATTTTCGCATTTGTTCTAATAAAATCTAAAGTGGAGTAAGGACTAATGGTTAAAAAAGCTTTTCTCCCTCTAAAGCAATAGTATCATGGCTTTACATGGACTATGATGAAAGGAAGATGAGGTTTAGACATTGTTAGAAGAAGCGGATGAAAATGACTTGCACTTATCCATACAATCGAACATCGAACTCTTCAAGTTAATGCTTTCCACTAGTAAAAATAGAGAAAAAGGACAAGAGGAAAGAGAAGCATGGGGGGCAATGTTGTAAAAGAACCTGGCATTTTTTATTTATTTAAAATGTAATGGTAGGTAACTAAATTAAAATCCAATCATAGAGATTGAAATTGTATATTTTATTCTAGATGGTGTTGATGTAATACCTACAACTTATTAACCTTAGAAAATCAACACCCATGTAATTTAAAAATCATTTTCAAAATAGCCCAATCTTTTTTTAGATGAGCACATCATACGTATTTGATTAATATTGATTTTGATATGCATATATTTTATATAATTTTACTCTAATATAGTTGGATTTCAGATTTAGATTTCCACTCTTTTGCCCGTTCATGTATACTATTCTCTGTGTGGTTTTGTTTTACATGAGAGCATGATAACATTTTGGGTATTTGGAATCCTTGTTGTGAATGACTACACAACATGACATGTTGTCTCTATCTTGAATGTCCATCGAAGATCTAAACGAAGAGGTTGTTTGACTAATAAATCAAACGAGTTCAAATGTTATCATGAAAGCCATCGTTTCATTACATGCACGTCAGTACCACACAATTCTCATTCTTATCAACCTTGAAATTAGTACAAACATGTTAATTAATACAAACATGTTTTTACCAAGACATATACTTTGCTACCTCTAAATGTTACCATAACATGCATATTCTTATCGTTGGATGTACATTCTTATCGGGAAAATTTTATTCTAAAGAGAGTTATTTATTGCCCAAACAAGCTCTTCCGTCGAATCTTCGATAGATAACCATGATAGACAACAAATCCTGTTGTCGTATCACTCACAACGAGGACAAGAGAAGAAGATACAATTTAAAAGAATCAATTTAATGATTGTGGGAAAATTTGCTCCATGATTTCCCCCTTCTTATAATCATTTTTGGTATATGCTTTCCCCCCTGCTCTCATAATTTTAATAGACAATCAAGTATTTCATGCAACATAAAAAAACAAGTAAAATATACAAAATCATCAATAATAAAAGATCTAATATTACCTTTGAGATGCCAAACAAAGGTTTTTCAATTGAGTTCGAATGATACTACATCATCTATGTTGCAACATAAATAAGGAAAAAACACACATCATAGCATTGTTGGGAGAAGAGAAACAAGGTATCAATAACCACTACATATTGGATTTTGGAGTGAGGGTAGGGAGCTCCCATGAAATCTCTTAATTTATGCTCAACAAAACTAACCATTCTCTCTTCTTGATGCCATCGCCCTTCCGCCTCTATCATAGGATAAATTCACAGTCATGTCATTGAATGTGCATAGACTGACTCCTTTTATAGATCAAAGTTTCCGTTTCGATGATTTAAATGCACATTATGGTCTTCCTTTATATTTTTCCCTTCCATATTGAGAAAATGAGTAACTGACATGGACCTACATTCCGTCTTGGACTTTACTAGCTATGACTAGATTGATATGACAACTAATCAGTTGATTGGTAGTGCAGAAAAATGTGAACACCTCTCCCCCATGCTTGATGAAGCATTGAAGCATATTTGTTCCTTCTCGATGAGATCCGTAAAGGCCTACTTTTGCCCCCCATTGAGCATGACCATGTGTCTATGTATGAGGATGCAACTATCAGCCGGCTACAGGATGACAAGAACACAATGTGTCATCAAATAAAATGATCATTGCAGCTTCAACTATGGAAATACTCCATGACACCCATTTGCCATACAACTTCTGTTAGGGAAGCTAAAGATCACATTGATCTCCTTCTCGACCATGATGGTAACACTTCAAATTTTGACTAGATTGAAAAAAGGCCATCACTTACTTATCCCACATTTAGAATCCTATCCAACCTATTGCTATTGAGGTAATATTCGATGGATAAAGGCATATCCTGTTTGAGGCTAACTGGATTTCATCAAAACATGATCAAGAAGTCATATGACAAAGATTACGGAGAGTCGACACATGTTGTATGTTTCATGTAGATTATTACACGAGTGAAGGAATATATAATTTAAAAATTATGTCAAAAATCAAATAAGAAGCAGCCACAAGTATCTAACATGGAAACCTTCTAATTTGGAGAGACAAATCATAGGACTACACGAGTTCCTACACCTCTCGAGATGTTAGCTTCTTTCTTTTTGATAAGTTTGGAAAAAAGGATATGGATTACATATATATTTTCATAATTAAATGGATCCTCATCCACGACTCGATGAGCCTAAATAACACAACTCAACTCTGATAAATATGTGATTCATTGCTCTAATAGATGAAAATTGAGCTATGTTCCCGGATATTTAGATGCATTTAGGAGATTATATTGCATAATTAGCGTTCATGCATATGTAAATAACTAGCATATATTAGCATACAATTTTTAAATAAATAAAGTGTTGAATATCGTTAATAAATATTTCTCTGTAAATAACCAAATTTTCCTGATTTTTATTAATATCACAATAATTTTTTGACTTAATTCTTTCTCTTAAATTCATACAAATCCTTTTGACTCTTTTCCAACATGTATATAAAATGTATATAAAAAATAAAAATATAAATCATTTCCCACTTTGAATAAATATCCTTAGATCTTGAACTGAAAAACTCGTAAACTCTCAAGTTGGATGCAAAGATCAAATATCCTAACTTAATAGCATTATTCCCAAACTTCATTGTAGGTGGACCCTTCGTAAAAAAATGTCTTCTACTTGATCGCCAACCATGATGAAGGGCAAAACTAAGTTATTGGAGTTGATCTCCTCCTTGACAAAATTATAGTCAATCTCCACATGCTTTCTCTATCCATATATTACATAGTTATTAGGTTTTTATCACATGTGCTCTTCTTAACTTTTGCAAAATCAATTATGGCCCTCCTTTTTTTGGAATATCAATTGCATCCCTACCTTCTTACAAAATTCACAGTTCTACCCTTTTGTGTTATCACTTATGCCCCTACTTTACCTTAACGGAAGGGCAAAACTGTAAATTTTGTAAGAATATAGGGGTGTATTTGATATTCTAGAAAAAAGAGGTATGACTGATATTGCAAAAGTTAAGGAGGGAATAAGTGATAAAAACCCTATAACAATATCAATGCATCTTTATTGCATATTACAATCACTTGTTTACGCACTAGACCTAGAGAAACAAATTATTTCTTCTTCTGATCACTAGATTGCCTCTCAAACTAATACAATAGAAAAATATCAACTTTAAGGTATTTAAAACATGTCCCAATTAATATATATATATATACATGTACACCTCCCATCCCTTGGTAAAAAATTATCCCTTCTTATTTTTTCTTTAATTTGAGAATATGAAGGAACATGCATGAATTAATTTATAATGTTCATGACATGGGTAATATCTAGTCTAATTAGTGTAAGATAAGTTCAAACTTCACTAATCCTTTAATAAATTCATACTAACTCCTTTTGACTTAATTTTTTTCCAATTTGTGTTTATACACACACACAAAATATAAAACAAATTCCACATCAAATAATTACTTTTAGATCTTCATCAATTAGCTTATAATTATACTTTTCACATGATTCTATCCGATCGATAGTTAATTACGCAGACCTTTTATCCCATCGAATCTGAACTTTTAAGAATGACAACAACATAATTATCTTTGATTATAAGGCATTTCACTTCCTCATGCATGGCTTCAACCCACTAGGAATCACTACAAGCCTCGACTACATTTTTATAACATCAAAATGAAATAGTGAAAGTAAAAAGCATTTGTATTTGTTAGTGAGATTATAATAACAAATATATTTGTTGATAATGATTGTATCATATATTTCTAAAGGGAGGCTTGATCTCTTTGTGCCCACAATTGTTGGAAATACAATCATCTCCTAGATGATAGTTAGGTCTTGATGGTAAACATCCTCATTACTATCCTATTCATCCTCAACATTGCTTCCTTGAGGTGCGGTTTAAAAAATAGATTTAGGTCGAGCCAGGACTTGTATTTTATAGGAGTGCTTAGGATAAGGATTGGTTTCTTAGTCCATTAGCTACTTACCTTTATTTCATAGTGAATGTAGAATGTGGATAAAACAAATAGAAAAGTAAATACAAAACAACCACGATAAGGAAATTATGAGGTTCTCCCTTAGATGGATTACTCTTTGACAACAGTGGCAGGTCTCCCTCTTGTACAATGGTAAAACAATAGCATAAGGGATAACGAATATACATGATCCTATAGCGAGTTTGCACAAGACCATCATACAAACACATAAGCCTAAATGGGAAGACCTACAAATCATGACCAGAAAGATGATTGTGGTTTCGAGTGTGTTGTCTTGGAGCCCCTGTCGAAAGAGACCACCTGAACCCCCCTTCTCTCTGCTCACTTAGGGTCTGTTTGGTTACTGGGTTGGGATGGGTTGAGGTAACCTCCTGTGAATAATAGCTGTTTGGATAGTTATGAGGGTTAGTAGATGGTTGGAATAAGGAATGTGATGTCACATTGATTTGTGACGGAATTCCAACCCAGGATTGACCCAGGAATGCAGGGGGTAAACCGAGTTACCCTAGGGTAACTCGGTAACCAAACGAATCATTAGGCATTTAAACACAAAGAGTCTCAATAAATGGGAGACATTCAAGATTTTATTCTTATTTATTGACAGTCTCCATCTAAAGACAAAAATCAAATCCATGCTCAATAAATGTTCCATCCTTTGCATCATGGACCTTATAACTAACAAGATACATAAAAAAATCTCTTTGATTACCAAGTAAATATCCCACTTGTTTGCATCAAAGGATGATTGTGAACAACATATAAACACAAAATTGCACACTTGTGCACATGCATACATGTATACACATCTACCAAAAAGTTCTTCATGTGAGGTTATGGGACTATGCAATACCATATCGAGATAAATACACAACTTTCCAAAAGTTTAGAGGGGATTTGTAATAAGAGAAACCCTTATATGAAGATCTTCACCCTAAAATTTTTACGAAGGCTTCTTTGAATATGCGAGATGTATCGACTTCTAAGCGATGCTTTTTTCTCTTGGCTTTACTATTTTGTTGTGTCAGGCCTAATGAACAATTCCCTTTTTGTCAAAGAAGGTGTGATGGGACTAAGATCGTTATCAGATCAAAATCTCTCGATGACCCTATCATATTACTTTGCTAATTTGCAGTGAAATCTTACTAAATCAATAACACTCCACATGATTTGAGAAAACAAACAAAGTTGTTATTTTAAAAATTCATCAATACCTTGATGAAATTTCCATTCATTTCAAAAATATCACATTTAAGAGACTCTAGTTAACTAAATCAAAAATTATTCGACTTATTAGTTCAAAATATAATAACATTATATAATATTTTTAGTTCTTAAATGCATATCACAAATTAAGGAATTCATATGTAGGTTCTAAAAATGAAAATAGCTTATATTAAAGAAAATATTATATCACATTGGCATCTCATTCTATGTCAACATCACCAAAATATAGTATCATTATTTCTCTTCTACCAAAATAATTACGTCGAACGTAATACCTATCTTACAAATTCTAGATAAATCTGTCTTTTTTATAAAACTATTTTGTAATAAAAATTCAAATAAGTGATAGAAAATTCTAAAATCGAGAAAACCAAAGCGAATAATTTAAACAACAAATAACATGTAGTGCGTGAATGAAATCGTTATAACATCGAGCTACGATCATACATATTTTCAATGACTAATTTATGTCTATCATCTCATTTTGAATAATATTTTATTTAGTATATATGAAAAAATATAATAACTGAAGTAAACTTATTTTAGGATAAGTTTTTCAATGAATCCTAACAATGTAAGATAAGTATAACAAGATCTTAAAGTACAAAACACATACAGGAAAAAGATCCAAAAAACTAAAGGGAGAATCTCCCACCAATGCATTATGATCCCTACTTTCAAAGTAAATTATTGATTCGGATCTTTTAAACTCAATATAGTATCAATTACTACTATCTTTATGAAAAAGAAGAGAATGTTGAATTGTGACCGCCAAATCTAAGATAAGAAAAGATGGTTAGAATGGAGAATATTGAGGACAAAGTTGAAGGACTACATGAGAGAATACATATTAAGTTATGGTAGTGAGCATGTAAGTGTTAGATGGTTGTTCAATCAAGGTATCTTAAGGGGTGATGAATCCCTATTCATCACACTTTATTCTTTTATTTAGCTAATTATCTTGGCAATGCATCATGTAAATAGTTGTAAATACAATAACTTAGCAATATGCATGCATGTGTTAATAGTGCATAAATAGCATGTATTTGTGTAAAAATAAAAGAATAAAGTATAAAGAGAAAAAGAAGGAAGTATTTAGAATAAATATTGAGTGACTCGAACCCCAAGAGAGGGCCAAGCATTGGCCTGATCGCCAAACAAAATAAGTAGAGAGAGATAGGGCCACTCCACCTTATATATATGTATCATATGTGTACATAATTTATTTTTACAAAAATAAATATAAAAATATATTTTTACTTCCTTGTATATATTTCTAAAAAATAAATAAGAAAAATAAAAATAAAAAGAAAATAAATTTCTCTCTCACTTGTAAATAATACATGTATATAGGTCTTCTTCCCTATTTATTTTATACTTGTAAATACATAATAAAAATAAAACAAAAATTGTTTTATACTCCAAAGATTATTTTGTAAATAAATAAAATATAAAATTAGGGTATTTATGTAAAAATAACAAATTAAAAACAGTTGTAAAAAACACATAGGTATACTATACCTGTATATAATAGATTATACTGTATATACACTAATTTATTTTTCATAAAAATAAATAAAAATCACAGAAAAATAGTTTGAAAAATAAAACATTTTTCATTTTATACACTTTTTAATTTAAAATCATTTATTATTTTTTATTGAATTTGTAAATATTTTTGTAAATCCGATTTTCTGATTGGTCCACGGCGGATCGTTGACTCGGGTCAACCCCCTCTTCCAAGGCTTGACCCGACCCGACTGCTTTGCCGGACCTCCTTCTCCCATTTATCTCAGGCGGATCACGCATCCACATGCTCTGAATCTTCGCCCACACCTTCCCCGTGGATCTGTTACCCTCGCGGATCCCTAGGAAGGCGCGAATCTTCCTTGGTTTGCGCACTTCGACCCGATTTCTCCAACCACCTGGGAGCACTATAAATTCTCTTATCCACCTCCCCAGGTCGGTAGCTCGCGCCTCACTCCCTCTCGATACCCTAGAAACCTTCAGCGTGGTGACATCCGTCTGAGGAACCTTCTGGTGGTCGGTTTGGTGCAGTGTCACCGACGCTCCCCCTTCGTGGTCGGACCTCCACCGCGAGAAGCATCCTTCGCCTGCTGCCACTTGGTCGAGGCCATAACCCCGACGTCCATATTTGCTTGGAGCCTAGGAACGTGTCTGGACCTTCAGATAACCTTGTAGTCTTTCCTAGCTCTTCATTTGATCTAATCTTTCCATCGTTTGCAGCCTTCGCTCCGCCAGCTCCGACCAGCCGGTCGGAGCTATTTCACCCACATCTTCCCATTTCGATATCCGAGCACGACCATCCTCCTGCTCCTCCCGCAACCTGATCACCCTAATCTTAACCCATCTAGCCAGGATTAGGTCCAAGGTCTCCCTCTACCGCGTTCGTCGGAGATCGAGCCCCATTCACCGTTGCTTCCTTGCTTTCCGTCTCCAATAACTCGGACCGGAGCGTAGCTCCGAGTCGTGGCCTTACATTGCAGGTACCAACCGTGAGGAGCCCCATCTGCCTTCCAGCTGCATGATGGAGCTGCTCTGGACTTTGCTCCACCATCCCGTGCATTCGACCATCCGATGGACAAAAGAACCCACTACTCGACGCGGAGTGCCTCTCCAGAGGTGCTCGACCTATTGGAGGTCTGATCAGCCTCGCGGATTTGTCCCGGTTCCCACTCCATCTTCGCCATCCCCGAGTCCATCCACCACCTTCCGTTGCTGTTGGATGAGGAGCAGAGTGCCAGTTCCCATATGAGCCGTCCAGCATTGCAGCCTTCCAGCCATTGATCTGACACATCTGCACCGCACGTAGGGGACATTCCCTGAGCGTCAGATCGGCCTTTACAGAGGAGCAGAGCCGCATGATCGAGCCCTTGCCGACAGCCGACACCTGTCCTCCCACACGCTAATCACGTGCGCCAAGGGTATATTGCTCTTTCTACCCTGCGTTTATTTCACTTTATGTTTAGTCTGTAAAATAAAGTTACAGTTGAACCTTTTTGCATTTAGGACCTTGTGTTTTTAATATTTGCATTTCAGTCCTTCCTTTAGTATATCACGTGAAGTGACATGTGACCTTCTGGGCTATTTGCAATATGGATCCTAGACTTTATTGCTGTTCATGAATGAATATTTATTAATAGGATTTGCATTTATACCCCTGAGTGTCTGATTTACGTGTTGTTCACGTATGAACTTGGAAGTTTTGCAACTTCAGCCCTGAACTATTTACACGTGTTACATTTTGGCTTTTAAATTTTCGATATTTGCATTTAGGTCCCTATAACCTGTGTGTCTTGTTTTTAATCAAATAAATATCAAAACTGCTACAAAAATTCTAAAAATTTTTGTGTGGTATTTTTTGGGAATTTTTGTGATGCATTTTGATTTTATTTGATATTTTCTAAAATTCAAAAACCCTAAAAAGTATCTCTGTCTGTTTTGAAAAATCAACTAAAAATATAAAAATACTGTTAAAAATTCCAAAAAATTAGTGTGTGTTTGTTTTGTCATGCTTTAATTTCTACGTGATTTTTGTTTCATTTCCTTTTATAAAACACCTAAAAATTGAAAAAGACTAGAAACTTTATATAAATTATTAAAATTTATTAAAAAAAACAAAAAATTAGTTTTCAATTTATGTAGGTAGCTTTCATTTTATACTTTCAATAAAATTGCTGCTAGGATTTTATAGGCACTTTAAATAATTTTAATTTGCCTTTATATCCGACTGTACATTGCTTGATGTTTTTGGCCTTCTTTCATTTTTAGAAAATTATATAAAAATCAGAAAAACACCATAAAATTCCTAAAAACATCGGAATATTTTAAAAACATAAAAATATTTTTGTTTTGAATTTTTGAATATTTCTAGGCCTTTAAATAATTGCTTAATTTTGTTTTTTAGCTTTTTCTTTACTTCTTTTCTTAATAGAAAATCATAAAAAAATTAAAAATTAAAAACCACCAAAAATTCCTTTCTTTCTTGGATTACCTGATTACTTCGTAGGTTTCATTTCGTGCTCCTTGTGTTTGACCCTTGTGGCTATACTGAGTTAAATAAGTAACAAGACTGTTTGCCTTGGTTTTTATGTTTGTTTGATTTCGTTGGTGGTCTACATTTTTCTTGATTGAGCCATGCTTCGTCGGTTGGGGTCGCAATGACCTTGATCTGATTTTCGGAGACTTAACCCTAGTTGGCGGAGCGCTCATCAGAATGACGCTGTTGCCGGGGAGCACGGCTTAGTAGTCAATTTTCTGCTTTGTTTTGATTTTAGTTTTATTTTTATTTTCTTTTTCTTTTATTTTGCATTCCTCTTTTCATTTATTTGCTTTTTATTTTTGTTTTATTTCTTTTTCTGTATTTTTATTTTTATTATTAAATTGTTATAACTGTGATCTGACCATCTTCTATTTCTCTCTTTCTTGCGAGGGACCGATGAGCAAGGGCGGCTATCTTAGGAGCGCCGGAGCACCCGAGCAAAGTAGAGCAGCTCGTTTCTACATCAAGCCGCAGGAGAGCGTAGGAGAGGAGGAGCAGGACTCTTGGAGGAATTGCAGTCTTTGTTGTTCATTTTTATTCCATTATTATTGTAATAATATATGACTTAGACACTTGGACTTGGCAGATTATCGGAGTCTATTTCGCCGAGCACCGGTGTGCTCGGGGGACCTCACCGCGGTTTTTACGCCGGTTTTGATTTTCTCGAATTTTGTTTTATTTTGATTCTCGAAGATTTTGGCCCCTAGACTTAGGATTTTATCTTGACTATGACGTAATTAATTAAGGCCCCAACCCTACTTATTTGTCTGCACCTATAGATCGCTAAGTGAACCTAATTAATCAAATCACAAAGAAAAACCTAATTTGGTCACTTGAGAGGTCACGTGCCGCTAGAGGCCATATACAGTGCTGGCAGGATCCGTTGTGGAGGACACCGATCGGTATCAGAGACCGGACCCCGGCCTCTCTTGTTGACCTATTAGCTATTGTTCTTCTCGAGTAGAAATTTTCTGTCGAAGACCAATTTCTTCTTGCATCATATAGGTAGTTTTAATTCTGTCTTTATTTTATGCACGGATCACCCTGCATGTAGAGTGCTGGCGTCAGATACACATTTCTGACTTTGCATGCATCATAGTGTTTGACTGCACATCAGCTTTTTCGACTTCTCCCCTCTATTTTTGGACTTAAAATAACCAGGAGAATTGGAAAATTCGTTAGGAGTTGTTTATATTGAAAAATATCTAAAAAAGAAAAACCATAAAATTGGGACTGCTAAATACACTTGACCCTAAAAGACACCTCACCGAAAAATTTGTCTTGGGAGAGCAATCCCCTCATTGTCTGGTTTGGATGAGCGAGAGAGTGACCCGCACACTAGGCTAGAGCCATATCTGACTTCTTTTCAGACTATTGATTTGGGTTAGTCGTTCTCCAGTGAGGATCGCTCCGATTTTCGGTATAGCAGGTCGTGATATCCTTAACAGAGCGAGTTGATCGGGTAGCCGGTAAACGGTCTGCAACTTGTACTGGATGGGAAAGATCTACCCTTGGGATCGGGACAGTCTCCTGAGGGGGTTGGATTCCTAACAACTCGCTTAATCACTCTGATAGACTGATTCATCACCTAATAAAATCGACAAGATAAAAGACCGAACCTTTACGGTCATCATCTCAACGTGAGTAGGTGAATTGGGGGTTTGCTTTGACTGATCTTGTGTGTTTTCCAGATCTCATCCACCTTCACTCTCCACATCACGATGATGGGCTGGAGGTCCCTTAGGCAACATTTGGTTGCACCGCTTTTGAGAACTCCGACCCATTCATCTAGGTTGGTTCGCGAGAGCCCAAACCTGCTCTCCGAACCCGAGTTTGACTTAGCCCTGTTCCCCCTTGACCACCCTTCTACCAATCCTGAGGTGCCTGAGAAGAGACCGTAGCAGATGTTTGTTCATTTGACGACACCTGAGTTCGGGTCTTTTACCTTTGCAGAGACCATGTCCAGCAGCAAGGAGCGCATTGATGAACCCAACTAGACTCACACATACGTACTTGATCAAGGTGCCATCAACAACACCCTGTTAGATTCCCTGGAGACCATGCAATGTCAGATCAGAGACCAGGAGGCTTTCATGGCCGATATGCACAAAGAGATGGCGTAGATGCGAGCAGACAGAGGAGAGCCGAACAGAGCCGGTGGTGGAGACATTCTAGAGCTAGGAGGAGGAGATGGATCCCATCTCGACGAGCCAGTGGAGCTAGTCCGACCAGCATGCCCGATGAGAGAGTTGCACAACCCTGATGCAACTCTAATACACCGTTGGATTCAACTGCTTGCTATTCTGGGGGACTTCAAGCTCCCTCCTCAGACCATCCAGTTACTGCCCAGATTTCACGGGCTAGCCACCGAGGAGCCGCACCTCCATCTCCGGGAGTTTGAGATGATCTGCACCACAGTCCACGATCGACTCGTGGACGAGGATTGATGGCCTTTCCATTCTCCCTCGTCGATAGAGCAGCCTATTGGCTGAAATATTTAGGGAGATACGTAACATCTTAGGAACATCTCCGGAACGAGTACTTGAATAAGTACTATCCACTTGGCCAGATGAATGCAGCGCGAGCCCTCATCAACAACTTCTCCATGCTTCCCAACGAGCGGTTTCATGAGGCATGGGACTGATTCAAAGAGCTCATCGATCGGTTTCCACATCACGATATATCCGAACCCATCCTCGTTCAGAGTTTCTTCTGTGGGCTGACACCGGAGTTGCAGGGGCTAGTGAACGCATCCTGTGGGGGTTCCTATTTTTCCAAAGCATCAGGTCTGGGCCATCTACGAGGAGATGGTAGAGAATTATAAAGTCATGTCCCAGACCCGTCGTTACACACAGGGGAAGCCCACACCACAAGCCGTGTCCTATCATAGGATAGCACGGGTCGATGTAGGTCATTCCACATTCAGCAGCCGCATCACCGGTGGAGTCGTCGGCCGCTGATATGGGCATCATCAACGAGAAACTAGGTCGCATCGAGATCCTTGAGAAGAAGCAGTGCTAGGGTATGTCACAGATTGATCAGATGGCATAGAAGCTGAGTGACTTGAAGACCCAGATTATGTGTCTCCAGGAGGCACAGACGGCTTCTCAGTCCCATCTCAGGTCACGGGCTGACCCCAGCAGCAGCAGCTCGACCCAGCCTTCCGCCCACTACAGACAAGTTCATCACATTCAGGTGGAGCCGTTCCAGCAGCCGCAGCAGCAGTACGTCCAGCTACCACCATCTCCGGACACTCAGATGGTGGTATACCAGCCGGATCAGCCCCTGGCAGTCCTTCACCCACCCCCTTACGAGTAGGAGCTGTTGTTGGAAGTCAACGAGATTTGGTATGACCGACCTCAGCATGGGATCCGCCGAGACCATCCCGGATTCCGATGGTCAACCGGAGGTGCCTCATCCCAGCAACAACCTCCAGTTCAGGGTGGCCAGTACAGCCAACAACATCAGCATCCCCAGTTCCCACAGCCACAACCACAACCACACTACCAGCAGGGTCCTCGTCCCTATCAGCAGGGACAACCGTGGAGGCAGCAGCAACAGTCTTAGCAATATTCTCACCAGTATCTCCCTCATCCTTCCCAACAGCAGCAACCTCACTTCTAGAGAGGCAACCCGTCCGATTCTCATGGGCCAGCCTATGAGAACCCAGCAATTGATGATTTAGCTCCCTTATCTCTGAGCAGTAGGCCACTTTCAGGCGGGAGATGGGCGAGTTCCGTCAGGAGATAAGGGAGATAGTGAAGGGAAGGCTGCCATACCTGCTCAGATCGAGCCGAAGCAGAACAACCTAAAGAGGAAGTCTGATCAGGTATAGTTACAAAGGTTACCACTCCTAGTGACTCATTGGGTGATATTACTTCCGATACTTTTGATGCTGACTTTATTACACTTAGGAGCGGTAGGATGCCAGCCAGTGGCACCTCGTCTGAGCGAAGACACCATGATGACTCAGGAGCGCCAGACGAGGAGGAGAGTGGTGCTGATACCGCTCATGATGATGTTGATGATGGTGGTACTGATGCCATCAAGGACGTAGATCCAGCCGACGGTACCGAGGCCGTCGCTTCACCAGATGCAGGAGGTGGTGCTGATGCCACCGGACATGTTGATGCTGAGCCAGAGAGCGGTGTTGATACCACGAGTCCAGATGCCACGGGTGGTACTGAGGCCACTGATAACGAGCATTTTGCGAGGGTCAAAATACGCCCCGCACACAAGGCGGGGACGGTAGTGTCGCTGAGGCGACCGCTCACAAAACACTGGTTGATCAGAAATTAACCCACAACAAAGAATAAACCAAATGAGTCCCAAAACTCTGAATTAACATTTATTAACTCTACCATAAAATGCATAGTGTATAAGTATCTATAGGTCAAACCACAGAGAGCAATAAAAATTGGGTAGCCTATGGTGTTCATGCACATCCAAGTCATCCTCGAATGAATCCTAATTTTGTGGGTAATTAATATTATTATATATATTTTTTAATTTTTAATTTTTAATTTTTAATTTTGTATTTTTATTTTTCATTTTCTGATTTTATATTTTCTTTTTATATTTTATATATTTTTTGTTTTTGTTTTTATAAATAAGATAGAATATATAGATAATATAAGAAAAAGGGTGATAAAATATTTATAGAAAGAAGTAAAAATAGCCAAAAAAATTGGGAAATAAAATATTTTTAGTCCTTTTATAATTTTTTACTATTTTTGTGATTTTTGGGTATTTTTCCAAATATTTTTGGTATTTTTAAATGGCAAAATAAAGGAAAACAATGAATTAATTACTGGTCGAAATTAAAATGGGAATGAAAAATACCAAACAATATCAAAATTTTCCCAAATTAATTTTAAAATAAAGATAATAAAATAGGGAGCCTACAAAACTTGAGTTTCTATTTTTTGATTTTTCTACCATTTTATAGATTTTTTTGAAGTTTTTAGGTATTTTCTAATTTCTAAGGTTTTGGTTTTGATTTTTTTGTGATTTTTGGATTGACACTAGGATACAATAAAATAGACAGTAGGTAATGTTTTTGAGATTTTTCAAGGGTGTTTTAATTTTTTTTGGTATTTTCTAATATAGACAGTAGCTAAAATGCATGTCTTTGATTTTTAATAAATATTAAAATGCAACATAAATGCAATGCAAAAATATGGCGTGAATGCACAACTAAACAGGAGCTTAAATTAATTTTTAAGGAATTTTTGGGGTTTTATAAATGCATGGAATAAATAGACAAAGCATACAAAAATACAAGGCATGGCAGGGGTATACATGCAATTAGGTAAACAACCAGGGGCCAAGTTGCAATTTTCACACAAAATATAATACTGAATCTAGAAATTAATGGACCAAATACAAGTAAAGGAACCCGCAAGGGCCTCTCTGCAATTTACCCACCCAGCGCATGAGTAGCACGCGCTTGGGAAGGACCTGAAAGTAATTTCCACAAAACCAGGGACCTTGACGCAAAATACACAAAAACATTTCACTATTTCTGGAAGTTCGCAGACCAAACCGAAATAACCAAACCCCCCGAGGGTGTCAGTGCAATTTGCCCCGTGCCTCACGTGAACTGGTCACGTGAGGTGACGTGGCTTGGACTGGAATGCAATATACAAAAACTCCCAGGGGTTACTTGCAAAATGTTCAATTATTTTACAACGTACTAATTTATTTACAGCATTAAAAATTAATTACAAAAAGTGCGAGGGGGCTCAGTGTAAATTACCCCCTAAGGCGCGTAAATGGACGACGATGGGCCCGTCACTTATCCACGTGTCAGGCTCTCGAAGCCCGATACCCCTTCGATGATCCTCGGCTAAGATTGCATCTGACGCTTGATCAAACGGTCGAGGTGACTGCTGAATGGACAACCCCGATTAGATCTGGGGCCGCCTCCTCCATCCAACGGTGGCTGCTGCTCACAAAGAACAGTGAAGAATGGCTGGCTTCCCTGGCTTCGATCCCTGATTTCTCCACCTCCAGACGCTCTTGGGTGGTAGCGATGGGCTCTAAACGTCTGGCAAGGTGGTGCGTAGCGTCCGAGGTACTCCAGAAGGTCCAGGACCCCCTAAATCGGTACAGCAAGATCGGAGAAGCAAGGGGGGTCCTGGAACCTCACAGGTAATCGATTCGAGCTCCAGGGGGCTTCGTTTGTCTCTTGACCTGCACCAAAAAGACTAGGGGCTCGAGGGGGTCTTCCTCGACCAAGAGTTACAGCTCAAAGGATAAGAAATGAATGGGGGTGGCGAGGTCCGGCGACACGGCGGAGTTAGACCTCGATTCGCAGAGCGAGGGACGCTCCGGTTGATCTGATGCGTGAGATAAACGTAGAACGCGTCGGGGAATGAAATGGAGGTGAAGCGAGGGTCGAGTTGTGCGAAGATCAGGGTAGAGAGGTTCGCCGGAGCTGAACTCCAGCGAACTTCGATCTGGCCTTAATCGGGCACCTACGGGTCTAATAACTAATCTAACTGCAAGATTAAAAATTACAAACGAAATCTAAGCTATAAAATAAGTTAAATGCAGCTCTTATACCTGGTGGTCGACCAGGGAGCAGGACCTCCGGCGAGCGGCGGTCGTGGGTGCTTCCCTCAACTCCTCCGACAGGCTGAAGCATCCAGAAGACTCCCCCTGTCACGAGGACTCTCTGGAGACTCAAAGCAAGGGTGGAAGATGACCGAAGGGAGACAAAACTGGAGGAGGATGTCGAGGGTTTTATTTATACACAAGGTGGTGCACCCTTATTGACCGGGGTGCCACGAAGAATCGATTGGTCATATGATGGATCTAAGTAGCTGGCGTGAAGGTTGAAGCATAGGACGAGCTTTTTCATGAAGGAATCTTCGCATGGGAGTCAAAGGATCAGAAGAGGAAAGTCGGAGAAGATGGGCCGCAACAACTTCTGACACCAGGCGACTGGAGGGCAGGGAAGTTGACCGGGCGGTCAACGAATCCTGATTGGTCCACATTAGCCCTACTTTAACCGAATTTTTAAACATAATTAACGACTTTATTTAATTTTACTTAAAAAAATAAAAAATGTTTATTAATTAATATAGTATTTATTTCTGATTTTTATTTAATTTTTTGATGTATTTTATTATAGGTTTATTTTAATGATGTATTTTTAAGTGTATTTACATGTATTTTGTATTTTTTTATTTTTATTTTGTATATTTTATTTTATTATTTTATTTTCTAATTTTATAAATTTATAAATTATTTTTGTGAGTATAAATGTATTTTTATTTAATTTCTATGAGTTTATTTACATTTTTAAATAAATAGATATATGTATATGTAGGTATACTTATAGGTAATTTACCTATATTTTATGTACATTTTATTTATTTAATATATTTTATTGATTTTTATTTTGGATTTGTATTTTTAATAAATTATAGATAATATTTACAATAGTATAAAAATATGAAAGAATAAAATAACTAAAGAATGTATTCCCCTTTTATTTATGTGCATAGGTGACATAGGTATTTTTCCTATATAATCCATAGACTTATTTTATTTTACAAATTATTTTTGGTTTTATTCTAATTTCAATATGTAAATGCTTTATATATATTATTTACAAAATTCTAAAAATATAAGTTTATAGAAATAATGAATAAAGAATAAATTGAATATTTTAATTAGATATACTATGCAATGAAGGCCAAAAACCTAACTTTCACAGATGAACTCCAAAAATTATGAAACCAATTTTATTAAATAGTTCTTAAAAAGCTATATACAATTAAAGTGATTTTGGGTGATTTTGAGTTTTTATTTGCAAGATATGGGTCTGTGAAGTTGAGATTTTGGCTTTTTATTCTATGTATAAAATGTACACTGTATATCATTTTTGTACAAAATCAATTTTGTATTTTTATTCACATTATTATCTATAACTTTCATGTATAAGGTTTCTTTATTTGATGAATAAATAACTAAATACAAAATAAGTATCAAAATGCATAGATGAATGAATAAATAAATGAGGTATTTATTGTGTTATTGGCCCTTATCTCCCCCTACTTTATTCCTTGTCGACCAATTCCATTCTGGCCTTGGTCTCAGGGTTAGGGTCATAAAATATTTACAATATTTTATTCCTTTTTCTTTTCTTCTCTTTATTCTATAATTTTGGCATTAAAAACCTTATTTTATATACAATAAATATAGTAATTAATGAATGCTATTATAGACAAATTGATGATATTTACATGCATTAGCTATGGTTTTCAAGGCCAAAATGATAGAATAAAGGTGATGAAATGGAGATTCATCACCCCCCTATACTTGCCTTTGCTAGTCTCTAGCAAATACTTATGCAATAAGTACAAAAAGAATAAAGAATTAGAAGAAAAGAAAAAGAGAATTGAAATAGGATAGAGTGAATAGGGTTGCTTTCAGTGCAATATATGTCTTTGCAAAATCAAAATTTGGAGCTTCTGTCAGACCTTGGGTGTGGTTGTGTGTAGAACCTTGTCGGGAACCAGCTTTAAAAGCCTTTGAGAGTCACATAGCTCGGTTCAACCCACCTCAATAGCCTGGTCAGAACTAGCCTACATCATACGCTAACCCTTATGACTATGGAGCTGACTTGTACAATGTAAGTGGTAGTGGCTCTCCCCAACTGAAATAATAAAGGAACTGACTTCTCCAGAATGACAACCCAATGATTCCCCAATCCGACAACTCCATCCTCGAGGAGCGGGGTATTCCCTTCTAAGTTCAAGTGGCAACCAGCTCAAGAGGAGGGGGTGAAGAGAAGAATGGACGGTAGCCAGTGTAGCTACCTATCCTAGGATGCAAGACCAGTGTAGTCGAGTCATCCAGCTGCAGGCTCACATATTTGACTTTGGAACTCAAGCTTGCTTATTGGCTTTACAACATATGTACATACTTTGCAGGCATTTTATTTTTGTACAGGCCTGACCATTTTTTTTGAAATACTATTCACAACAGCATTTACAAAGGGAGTTTTTCCTCTTGAGCCAGTAGACTATCCCTCTTTTGAAGCATTATCGCAACCCACACTCTCCTGTCGTTATACTTCATGGCTGCTGGACCAGGTTGGGGTGCACTTCCCTCCCTAGACGAGGACGAATGTTTCCACCCATGTGCGTCTCAGACTGGCAAATCCAACCCCCTCACCACTCCAATTGAGTTGAGCCAAGTGAAAGGTGCAAGTGTCCAAGTTAGGTCACGGCCGACAAGAGTCATGCGTGTGTCTCGAAAAGTTCTAGTTAGTCAGTTGAGGTGACTTGAACCCAGCCCTGCTTTCTCAAAGAATTAAGTCTGCATAGACCTGAAGTATCTTAAACCTAGTTCCCATAAGGTTCCAGTGCAGTTAGGTGCGGTAAGGTCCAACCAAGCTCCAATTTTAGACTTTATTGGACTGGTTCAATCATCAAGCTCACTCAAAAAGAAGATGAATGGTATGCTCATGCTATGCACAATGAATGATGCAATTTTTCACGAAGAATTAAAGAATCTTCTCACACAAAGATTTTTTTTTCAAAAACTTTATACATACAAAGAGTATATACAATTATTTACACGGGTGTGCCGCTTTATTTTACAAGATTTAAAGATTTTTTTAAAGCTTTTATAGGTTTTAGTCAAGTAATTTATTTAGGGTATCTTAAAGAAGGAATGTTATGTATTTTATTTATAATTTACATGTATTTGTAATGATACTTTTATCCCTCAGATTTATTTGAAAATAATTTTGCAAACTATAGTACACGATAATTTTTGCAAGCATTTACACACATTTGAAAACTATTTTGCAAAGATTTGTCACACTTTATATATACATTTTCCACAATAGTTTTTACAAACATTTTTCAAAATATTTGCACATAGGTTTTCAAATCATTTGTTTCACACAAAGAAGAAAGTTTTTCAAACAAAGCAATTTTACACTGGTTGAAGACATTTCACAGCTAGTTTTCCAAACAATTCAGACTATTTTTCAAATCATACTGTAAAGGTATTTAACCTGATTTATTAATCAGTATATACAAAGAAAAAATTTATTTTATGTACAACATGGTTTGAGCTCAGTTTTATTTGGAATTATTGCTTGTTTTTGCATGAGAGATTCTTGTGCAGACTCCTCAGACTTATTCGAGAATCATTTTCAAAAGACTCTTGAAAACTATAGTCCAAAATAATTTTACAAACATGTACATGCATTTGAAAATGATTTTTGCAAAAGTTTTTCACACAGAATAGATAGATTTTTTTCAAAACAATTTTACAACCAGTTTTTCCAACCATTTGCAAACAATTTTTCACACATTTTTGTTTCACTCAAAGAAAATAATTTTTTACAAACAAAACTATTTACAAAAGTTGAATACTTGTACACACTATTTTTCAAGCAATTTTCACAAGATTTTTCAAAGAGAAACATTTTGCACAAAGCGCTTTTCCTGACTTATTAATCAGTATAGATAGATAGAGTCTGAGGAGCTCACAATCATCTTTCATTATTATAAAACTACTTTTTACATTACTTTTTAGCTTGAGGTGGTATTTTATTTTCAGTATGAGTTATGGCTTATAGTATATACATGGTATATACGACCCCCCTATACTTAGCTTGAGCTATGTCCTCATAGATCGAAGAGAGAAGAAAAGACATAACTCGTACTGAGTATAGACAAGTCTAAAGAATACATAAATAAGAAATGAATGAATGAGAAGTTGACAGTCTCCCCTATACTTAGGATCAAATAATCCTAAGTATAACAGACTGTACACAAAGCAGGGAGGGTCAAGGGTAGGAATGAACAGATCGTACCCAGATTGTCTCCCCCTATACTTAGGGTAGAATACTCCTAAGTATAAACAGCAAGAGGAGGCAATGGAGAGGATAAAAAATAATAGAAGAAACTCGGGGTGCACTGACGTGCCGCAAAATCGGCCCTTTAATAATGCTAAATTAGCACTTGGAAATGTTGGTGCAGTTGGGCCGATTCTGGTCGTCAAAGAGACCACCTCATTTAAAGATATGCGATGATAAATAAAAAAATGAGGTGATCGTGATTTATTTTACTTGGCAAGAAATCAAGGTCGAACTCAGGGACACGAGCCTCTCTCGTATTAATCGGATTTAAGTGTGTTTAACTAAGTGTTGAGTTCAAGGTATATAGGTCAAATTATGAAGAGACACAACACATGACAATGCATTAAAAATAAACGTGCATTTTTTTATCAATTTTTTATCATGCAAATGAATGCACATGCAAAGAATCACAATTATGCCCTAGGTACGAAATGATGAGCAAAAGTCAACAACAAGTCAATTCCAGATTTAATTAAGATGACAAGCTCAGTTTGAACAAAGCATGGATTAACTAATAAGAGACACATAGCTATCAAAATAATACGTCAACATTAAAGTTTCCATTACATGAAATAAGCATGCCATGAGAAAGTACGTCAAACGAGCTTCGAAATGAAACTGAAATCAACTCGATTGGAGCTATGTAGCTCAAGATATGCAAGTTCAAAGATAAGGGCATAAATGAAAGAAAACAAAAAAAGATAACTACAAAAAGGTCCCTGGGAAGGACTAAAATGAAAATAAAATAAGTTCTGAGGCCTACCCTGTAAATTAACCATAAGCGCGGGGACTTTTTTGCAAATTTGGAGAAGTTTGAGGGCGGCTCTGCAATTTACCCAGAGTAGCACGTGCGATGCACGTGCTATCTAGGCTCGGAAGTCGGCTCGGATTCGGCAGAGGCTCGGAGGCGCTTCGGCTAGGCTCGGGTGGTCTGAGGCTCAATGCAGGCTCGTGGAGGCTCGGAGCAACCGAACCTGGAGGCACGGAGACGGAGGCTCGGGGGCGCTCTGGTATCGACGCGTGGCCTGTTGGAGGCCGTCGGATCTCGAAGATCCAACGGAGGTTGATGCTGATGGCGTGGCCTCGTCTGGACCGTTGGATGGTCACCGGGGGTGGACCATCCAACGGCAGCTGCGCCTCATCCTCTTCCGCGACTAGCGGCGAGAACAGGACTCCGGCAACGGAGCCCGTGCTCCGCCACTCTTCTTTGGTGCCGGTGAAGATCGCCCGTAGCTGCTGGAAGGTTGTCGATGAAGCTCAGGCGATGGTCGAGCCACGAAGCTGCTCAAGGCGGTGTCTTCTTGCTCTGGTAGTGGCAGCGAAGCTCGGCCAAAGTACTCCGGCGACGCTCCGATCATTGAGAGGACGACCTGCAGGATTAGTCCTATAGCCGAAGCACGAGAAGTGGTTGCGTGAGTGAGTGAAATGGGGAGCTCATATGGGGCGGAGAAGGTGAGAGCTCGGAGCTCCTCCGCCGTGAGGGCGGAGGAGATGACCGGAGGGTGACGAGATTCTGGGGAGGAGAACTAGGATGTCGGAGCTGAGCGCGTGGAAGGGGGAAGCGTTGCGGAGCTGTTGAAGGTGTGAATGGCGAGCGAAAATGACTGGAGGAGCCTAATTAAAGCAGAGAAAAGGAATAAAAAGTCAAAGGAGGAAGAGAGAACTTACCGGTGATCGGGCGGAGGAAGCGGCCTGGGCTTGAGCTCGGAGAGGAGCTCGGGGTCTTCGCACGTGCTGGGCGGCCGTCCCAGCGAGCTCGGGCGGCGATAGGGCGTCGCAGCTCCACCGTCGAAGGCGGAGGGTCTCACCAGGGGGCGTCGTCGTCTTCGCTCGATCCGGCCACCTCCCCCTATCACTGGGAGGTGGCGGAGGGCTGGGCGAGCCCCCGTGTAAAGGCGGACAACCTGATCAGAGGAGGGGGGCGGCATATTTAACGATTGAAGGTGGCTGGCGATCGTGGTGAAAACGTGGGTTTCGAGGGGGAACTGGGACGACTGGGGAGAAGAAGGTGGTTAATGGAGGTATGCGCGAGGGAGACGGATGATGGGGGAAAAACGTGGGACGGTTGGCGAAGTGTGAGGTAGTCGGAGGTGGTCAAAAGAATAGGAAGGGGGCGAGGTGTTCGTGCGGTGAATCGTGGGAGAGAGAAGGAGTCTCGAAGGTTGACGATGATGGTCGACCGTTGGATCTGGTGATCCAACGGTGGGTATTTGGGCGCGAAATGACGGGCAGGATCAGATCCGAGGCGGTGCGATCGGAGAGAGGTGATCGCACCACGTGTCGAGAGGATGGGCAGGCGGAGGCGAGCGGTCGAGATGGATCCTTGAGTCTGATCGAAAGGCTGAGAGACTAAGTGGTAGTGGACGGTGAGGATCTAAGGGGTCGGGAGCGATCAGAGGGTATCGGTGGCGACACATGGCACGCCCTGGTGAGAGCGCTTACGTGCGGTGTAGATGAGGTGCGGTTCTGATCGAACGGTTAGGAATGGAAGCGGGTCGTGGAGAAGGCCTGGCCGTTGGATCTGGTGGAGATCCAACGGTCTAGGAAGAGGGCGGATAAGACAAGAAGGAGCGGGCCACGTGGAGCCCCCAGAATGGGCCACGTGGCCCAATCAGATTTATTCTAGAGAATTATTGAATTTTAAGGGCCAAGATGGCCGAATTTGAGAAAACTCAAAACATGAAAGTTGTAGATCTTGACGAGATCTACAAGTTTCATGTTGACCAAAACTGGAAATAAAATCAAACAAGGGCCTGAAATATTTTTGAAGGTATTTTTAAGTCTAAAAACACCACGAATTTTATTTTGTCATTTTTTGTGGTTTTTAATTTATTTAGGACTCTGTTAATTATAAGACATTAACAGGGATTTATTGACAAAACCTTAAGCAAGGGGGTTAATTATAAGAAATAAAGATGATGAAACTGAGGTTCATCACCCCCCTATACTTAAACTATGCTCGTCCTCGAGCATAAAAAAGAATGACTAAGTTGGATTAACCCCCTTGTGCATGTGAATACCGGATCCAATCTGATCAAGTCGACTCGGCTTCAGAGATCCAAAATTCTAGAGTTCAACCCAGCCTTAATCAAGAGGCTTCCAATTCCTCTATTTCTCTAGACTCTCTCTGATGTACATATAAACTAAAGGATATGAAGTTTAGTGTTGACTGCAATTTCGAGAGTAGAGTCAAGTCTTCACCCAAAATCTTGGTCCGAGAAAATCTCCTAAGGACCCAATCCTCAGCACTAGGGAATAAATCAAATCTTGCATTCAGTCCACCGTCTCTTTAGTTGTCAGACTTAGAAAATGTGGATGGCAGGCCAGAAATGGAGGGCATGGGATTGTGTCAATTCTTCTCTCCCTCTCATTGGAACAAGGATTCTCTCTAGTGCCTTTTTACGCAACACATTTTTTTTTGGTGTTGATCAGTGCGTCCGTCAAGAGAAGTTGGAGCCGTCTGCACTTGTTTTCCTGGGAGTACACCGGGGTGTGTCTTCTTTGAGTACCTATCGTACCTTCGACACCCAGACTTGTAGCATTTACGATGCAGAGCCCTTTTTTGGTGCAAGCCCGACTCCTGGTCCTAATAGCGGTGGTCCAAGTGGACACTTTGAAATGGTTGGGAGCGCTCGCCTTTGGTGGAAGCTCTTTGATATTTGACTTTGTGGAATGAGAGCTTTTCTTTGAATTTCATTGACTTGTATAATTGGTGGCTAGCTCCACTGCTTTTACCAAGAGTTGGCGCACACTGATCAACATTTTTATTTATTTTTCACACCCTGGCACTTAGGTAAATATCAAGAGATTAGTATAAGAATCAAGTTCTCATACTGGCTAATATTGCTGACACTCAGGTTTCGTGAAGCCTTCAAAGATCTTATCCCATCCTCGAGCATCATTAGATCAAATCCAAACTCGACTTCCTCATCCCAATCCTTCGGGTGAAAAATCAACTCATCTCATCAAAAACCGTAGTCGTGCATGTGATGTGCTGATCATATTCTTTCTGTCTGGGACTAAGCATGGAATATAGCATGCAAATCTAGAAACTTAAGGGAATGTGGATGATTAAGTCTAAGACCCTGATGGCTAAGGCTGGTTAACCTAAAATCTCAAAGACTTCTAAAAGCTAAGTCTTCTTGACCAATTAAGATCCTAGGTGAAAGTGAAAGTGTAGAGGACTAATCCAACTTCTTCATTCAAAAACAAGACACTTTTTTTATTTCATCATTTTTTTTGAACTCCAAGAGATATTAGAACTTCCTAAGCTCAATTGAGCATCCGCAATTCAGCCAGTATGGATGTAAGTACAGGCCGAAGCCCGTTGCTTGAGGACGGGGCCTTGCGCGATGTCCTCTAAACCATCCAATCTGCTAAGGGCGAACCCTCACTGAACGCGGCTGACTTAATTGGGTTTAGTAGTCATCAATGACTCTTAAAGGGTTTTGCGGTTTTTTTCTCATTTTTTATGGATTTTAATGAAGGTTAAAACACAAGTTAGACTCAACTTTCCTTGAAAAGAGATGGCGATTTTTCAAAACCCATGTCACACAAAATAAAAAATTTTCAAAACATTTTCAAAAATCATTTTTGAAAATATTTTTATAAAAATAGCGTAACATAATATCGAAAAGCCGCGAAATCATTTGAGTTCTCTTAGTCCACTGAATTTTACCTTAGCCAAAAAGTTTTTAATTTTTCAAAATTTTCAGATTTATAGCTAAAGTAAATATACGGTATATACGGTATACCCCCTATACTTAAACTTTGCTATGTCCTCATAGCACTAGATGTTACAAGTACATAGGTCCATTTAAATATAGAAGAATATACGGGAGCTAAGAGGGGCTCCCCCTATACTTAGGTTAGAAATAACCTAAGTATAAAGGCAAGAAAGGAAGAGTAGAGAAAATCACGGGGACTTGGGTCCCCCCTATACTTAGGCTGAGATTAGCCTAAGTATAAAGATGAGGATTGATGTTGGAAGGAACCCAAGGTGAACGAAGAAGAGGGATGGATTTACAAGTGCGCGGTTGAATCTTTGGAGATGAAATGGAGTGACTAAGGTTTTAGGGTTGTGTGTTGCAACAAAGGCTCAATTCAAGCAAGCAAACCCTTAGTTTCACCAACTCACACATGAAACCAACCAAGGTTGGTTAATTATCTTGTTTGTTTTATTGGTGATAAAACATTAGATAATTACGCGAAGAAAATGTGAATCAAGGCGTATGCACGGGTGTTGCTCTCCCAAAACCGAATTTTACTCCATTTTAGGTTGACTTGCAATTAACAGTCCCAATTTTATTTTAAATTATCACTGAGTTAAGGTTAGCACATCAATCAGAAAATCATCGTCTACCGTTCATTCCATTTTCCATTAATCCTAGGTGATCAATCTAGGAAATGAAAGCCGTGAAAAACATGTATTCGATGAAGAAAAACGCGATCGAGGCTAAGCGAAAAATCATGCAGTGATTTGACGATAAAAGCCGCGAAAAAACTGGGGCCGTTTTGAAAATCAAATCCAACATGTATGCAAGTCGAAAAAAAGCCACACCTAATCATGCATCTATTAGCGGTGATTGATCTTCATTAATTTTATCTAAGTGATGCGAGATTAAGTGCGTCTATATTTAAAGTGTGTCCTACCTACGATCAAGCACAAGAGAATATGAAAAATGAGCTCGGAGAGCTGCGTGCCTATCCTAGGTCGACACTCAAGTGGGGACGATCCCCACACAACCACGATCGTTCGATTACAATCGCGAGTCTTCAATCGAAGACCGCTGTAAAGGACGAATTATTATAAATAAAATGCAACAAAAAATGCGACACATTTTTTCTTTTCTTCCTCCTTTGCTCCAAGCATGCTCCTGCGGCTCCTCGCAGCGGGGAACGTCCTGCTCCTCGCCTCCTTGATCCATCAAGGGCCCTGCCACAGAAACAATGGTTAGATATCAAATAAGAAAGAAAAAAATTTTATATGCAAAATATGTGACCATTTGACCTATAAAGAGGAACACTAAATTAAACACACAAAAAATCCAAAAAATAAAAGAAATGAGCCGTGTCCCCGGCAACGGCGCCATTTGACGTGCCGCAAAATCGGCCCTTTAATAATGCTAAATTAGCACTTGGAAATGTCGGTGCAGTCGGGCCGATTCTGGTCGTCAAAGAGACCACCTCATTTAAAGATATGCGATGATAAATAAAAAAATGAGGTGATCGTGATTTATTTTACTTGGCAAGAAACCAAGGTCAAACTCAGGGACACGAGCCTCTCTCGTATTAATCGGATTTAAGTGTGTTTAACTAAGTGTTGAGTTCAAGGTATATAGGTCAAATTATGAAGAGACACAACACATGACAATGCATTAAAAATAAACGTGCATTTTTTTATCAATTTTTTATCATGCAAATGAATGCACATGCAAAGAATCACAATTATGCCCTAGGTACGAAATGATGAGCAAAAGTCAACAACAAGTCAATTCCAGATTTAATTAAGATGACAAGCTCAGTTTGAACAAAGCATGGATTAACTAATAAGAGACACATAGCTATCAAAATAATACGTCAACATTAAAGTGTCCATTACATGAAATAAGCATGCCATGAGAAAGTACGTCAAACGAGCTTCGAAATGAAACTGAAATCAACTCGATTGGAGCTATGTAGCTCAAGATATGCAAGTTCAAAGATAAGGGCATAAATGAAAGAAAACATAAAAAGATAACTACAAAAAGGTCCCTGGAAAGGACTAAAATGAAAATAAAATAAGTTCTGAGGCCTTCCCTGTAAATTAACCATAAGCGCTGGGACTTTTTTGCAAATTTGGAGAAGTTTGAGGGCGGCTCTGCAATTTACCCAAAGTAGCACGTGCGATGCACGTGCTATCTAGGCTCGGAAGTTGGCTCGGATTCGGCAGAGGCTCGGAGGCGCTTCGGCTAGGCTCGGGTGGTCCGAGGCTCAATGCAGGCTCGTGGAGGCTCGGAGCAACCGAACCTGGAGGCACGGAGACGGAGGCTCGGGGGCGCTCTGGTATCGACGCGTGGCCTGTTGGAGGCCGTCGGATCTCGAAGATCCAACGGAGGCTGATGCTGATGGCGTGGCCTCGTCTGGACCGTTGGATGGTCACCGGGGGTGGACCATCCAACGACAGCTGCGCCTCGTCCTCTTCCGCGACTGGCGGCGAGAACAGGACTCCGGCGACGGAGCCCGTGCTCCGCCACTCTTCTTTGGTGCCGGTGAAGATCTCCCGTAGCTGCTGGAAGGTTGTCGATGAAGCTCAGGCGATGGTCGAGCCACGAAGGTGCTCAAGGCGGTGTCTTCTTGCTCTAGTAGTGGCAGCGAAGCTCGGCCAAAGTACTCCGGCGACGCTCCGATCATTGAGAGGACGACCTGCAGGATTAGTCCTATAGCTGAAGCACGAGAAGTGGTTGCGTGAGTGAGTGAAATGGGGAGCTCATATGGGGCGGAGAAGGTGAGAGCTCGGAGCTCCTCCGCCGTGAGGGCGGAGGAGATGACCGGAGGGTGACGAGGTTCTGGGGAGGAGAACTAGGATGTCGGAGCTGAGCGCGTGGAAGGGGGAAGCGTTGCGGAGCTGTTGAAGGTGTGAATGGCGAGCGAAAATGACAGGAGGAGCCTAATTAAAGCAGAGAAAAGGAATAAAAAGTCAAAGGAGGAAGAGAGAACTTACCGGTGATCGGGCGGAGGAAGCGGCCTGGGCTTGAGCTCGGAGAGGAGCTCGGGGTCTTCGCACGTGCTGGGCGGCCGTCCCAGCGAGCTCGGGCGGCGATAGGGCGCCGCAGCTCCACCGTCGAAGGCGGAGGGTCTCACCAGGGGGCGTCGTCGTCTTCGCTCGATCCGGCCACCTCCCCCTGTCACTGGGAGGTGGCGGAGGGCTGGGCGAGCCCCCGTGTAAAGGCGGACAACCTGATCGGAGGAGGGAGGCGGCGTATTTAACGATTGAAGGTGGCTGGCGATCGTGGTGAAAACGTGGGTTTCGAGGGGGAACTGGGACGACTGGGGAGAAGAAGGTGGTTAATGGAGGTATGCACGAGGGAGACGGATGATGGGGGAAAAACGTGGGACGGTTGGCGAAGTGTGAGGTAGTCGGAGGTGGTCAAAAGAATAGGAAGGGGGCGAGGTGTTCGTGCGGTGAATCGTGGGAGAGAGAAGGAGTCTCGGAGGTTGACGATGATGGTCAACCGTTGGATCTGGTGATCCAACGGTGGGTATTTGGGCACGAAATGACGGGCAGGATCAGATCCGAGGCGCTGCGATCGGAGAGCGGTGATCGCACCACGTGTCGAGAGGATGGGCAGGCGGAGGCGAGCGGTCGAGATGGATCCTTGAGTCTGATCGAAAGGCTGAGAGACTAAGTGGTAGTGGACGGTGAGGATCTAAGGGGTCGGGAGCGATCAGAGGGTATCGGTGGCGACACGTGGCACGCTCTGGTGAGAGCGCTTACGTGTGGTGTAGATGAGGTGCGGTTCTGATCGAACGATTAGGAATGGAAGCGGGTCGTGGAGAAGGCCTGGCCGTTGGATCTGGTGGAGATCCAACGGTCTAGGAAGAGGGCGGATAAGACAAGAAGGAGCGGGCCACGTGGAGCCCCCAGAATGGGCCACGTGGCCCAATCAGATTTATTCTAGAGAATTATTGAATTTTAAGGGCCAAGATGGCCGAATTTGAGAAAACTCAAAACATGAAAGTTGTAGATCTTGATGAGATCTACAAGTTTCATGTTGACCAAAACTGGAAATAAAATCAAACAAGGGCCCGAAATATTTTTGAAGGTATTTTTAAGTCTAAAAACACCACGAATTTTTATTTTGTCATTTTTTTGTGTTTTTTAATTTATTTAGGACTCTGTTAATTATAAGACATTAACAGGGATTTATTGACAAAACCTTAAGCAAGGGGGTTAATTATAAGAAATAAAGATGATGAAACTGAGGTTCATCATGCACCCCCCTATACTTAGGACAAAGTGCGTCCTAAGTATAGAAGACTGACAAAAAGGACAACACCTTTTGATACAAAAATGAAGGTAGAAGAGAAAAAGAAGAAAAGAAGAAAAGAAGAAAATCAGATAAACAGTTTTTGTGGTGCAGCGTCTGAATCTTCTGATGCGGTCACTGTTGTGGATATGTCATCATGATGCGCGAGCTGAATGGAGTCGACAACTGCCAAGAATGTATCTGGTTCGAGGTAAGGCTTCAGGAGTTGACCGTTGACGACGAATGGTTGTGCGTCAGGAGACAGATCTGATATGGCAATACTTCCATTGTCACGCACTTCACGAACTTGGAATGGCCCTGTCCACTTACTCTTTAATTTGCCCGGGAAGATCCACAACTTTGCATCAAATAACCACACCTTCTGTCCAACATCAAAGGTCTTTCGTCTGATGTGCCGGTCATGCCAGCTTTTCACCTTTTCCTTGTACATCAATGTGTTATCATATGCATAGTCTCGGAACTCCAAGAGTCTGTTCAGATCATCCTTTCTTTTCTGACCACTTTTTCGTGAGTCCAAATTGCACATGTTAATTGCCCATAAAGACTTGTGAATTAATTCGATGGGCAAATGGCACGACTTCCCATATACAAGACAATAGGGCGACATGCCCAAGGGAGACTTGTAGGCGCGTCTGTAAGCCCAGAGAACTGAATCCAAGAGTTGGGACCAGTTCTTTCTGTCCAGCCGTACAAGTTTCTGCAAGATCATCTTGATTTCTCTGTTTGATAATCCAGCCATACCATTGGTCTGAGGGTGATAAGGAGACGTGACACGGTGGTCAATGTCGTACTCCTTCGTTAGTTTCTTGACCTCTTTGTTAATGAAATGGCTACCTCCATCTGAGATGAGAATCTTCGGGATCCCAAACCGTGCAATGATATTATCTTTTAAGAATCGGCACACTGTCCTACTGTCCGCGGCTCGGGCGGGAATAGCTTCAACCTAACGACTCACGTAATCGACGGCAAGAAGGATGTGCTCAAAACCTTGACTGTTAGGGAAAGGTCCCATGAAGTCAATGCCCCATGCATCGAAAACATCTGCTATCTGAATGATTTTCAAGGGCATCGAATCTTTGATAGTGAGTGTACCTTTCAGTCTCTGACAGTCAGTGCATCGTTTGACAAATTATGCTGCATCCTTGAATAGTATGGGCCCCAGAAGACACACTGAAGTACTTTGGCTACCGTACGGTCTCCAGAGTGATGTCCTCCAGATTCGAGCAAGTGACAATGCTCGAGGACACTAAAATGCTCCTCCTGAGGAATGCACCTGCGCCAAATGCAATCCGCTCCTTCCCTGAATAATAGAGGATCCTCCCATTGATAGAACCGGATGGTTGACATAAATTTATTCGTTTGATTCTTCGTCCAATCTGATGGTATTACCCCCGAGGCGAGGTAATTGACTATATCAGCATACCAAGGAAGAGAATCCACTGCTAAGATTGATTCGTCAGGAAAGGTTTTTGTGATGGGTGCACTGTTCAGAGGAGGCTCATGCTACTCAATTCTGGAGAGATGGTCTGCTACCACATTCTGAACTCCAGGCTTGTCCTTGATTTCCAAATCAAATTCCTGAAGGAGAAGGATCCGTCGAATCAGTCTCGGTTTGGCATCCTTCTTCTGTTGTAGGTACCGGATAGCAGAATGGTCTGTAAAAATGGTGACTTTTGATCCCAGCAAATAGGATCTGAACTTCTCGAGGGCGAATACCACAGCCAGCAACTCTTTCTCTGTCACAATGTAATTTCTTTGCGCCTCATCTAATGTTCTGCTGGCGTAGTGAATGACATAGGGTGCTCTCTCTTTCCTCTGTCCAAGAACAGCCCCGACTGCAAAGTCTGATGCATCGGTCATGATCTCAAAGGGAAGAGACCAGTCCGACGGCTGTAGGACTGGAGCCTGAGTGATAAGCTCCTTCAGTTGATTGAAAGCAAGGAGAATCTGCTGATCTACATTGAACTCAGTTTCCTTGCATAAGAGTTTTGTCAAAGGTCGGACGATGCGGCTAAAGTCCTTGATGAATCGTCTGTAAAATCCCACATGCCCCAGGAATGACCTTACATTCTTTACTGACTGAGGTGGCTCTAGATTGGCAATAACATCCACCTTTGCCGGGTCGACTTCCATGCCACGTTTGGAAATGACATGACCCAGCACAATGCCTTCGGTGACCATGAAGTGGCTCTTTTCCCATGAAAGCACTAGATTGACTTCACGACATTTCTGAAGCACTTTGTCTAGGTGCTCAAGACAAGAATCAAAATTATCACCATAGACAGAAAAGTCATCCATGAACACCTCGAGAAAACTGCCTACCATCTCGGCGAAAACGGCTATCATGCATCTTTGGAAAGTTGCAGGTGCATTACATAATCCAAAGGGCATTCTCTTGAAGGCATAGGTGCCGAACGGGCAAGTGAAGGTAGTCTTCTCTTGATCTTAATGGGCGATTGCCACCTGGTTGTACCCAGAATACCCATCCAAAAAGCAGAACTCCTGCCTGCTAGTCTTTCCAGAACTTGATCAATGAATGGCAAGGAGAAGTGGTCCTTCTTAATTGCTGGATTAAGACGGCGGTAGTCAACACACACCCGCCAGGATGTTGGTACCCGAGTGGATATTTCCTCTCCTTTGTCATTAGTAACCACGGTAAGCCCGGTTTTCTTTGGAACTACATGCAGTGGACTTACCTATTTTGAATCGGAGATGGGATAAATGAAGCCTGCGTCGCACCATTTCGTTATTTCTTTCATAACGAAGTCCCGGAGGTTTGGATTCAGCCTTCTTTGGAATTCACGGGACGACTTGGCATCTTCTTCCAGATAGATGTGGTGTGAACACAAAGCTGGATTTATCCCTCAGAGATCTGATACGCACCAATCAAGTGCCTTGCGGTTCTTTTCTAGAATCTCGAGGAGGCGAGATTCCTGATCCGGATTCAGCCTGCTGCTGATGATGACCGGATACATGTGTTCTTCACCCGCAAGGAAGGCATACTTCAGGCCTGCAGGAAGTGGCTTGAGTTCCGATTTTGACCTATCCATCTTGTTGGTCACTTAAGACACTATACTGGTGGTAGGATGTACTTTTTCGATGGAGCTACCATCCTCAGCATTCTGTTGAGATCCTGGTGAGGTGCCGAACGGTTCTGCACTAGGCTCATTGTGTTTGGTCTGGAGTGAATTCTTGAGGTCACCTAATTATTCCAGCATCAGAGAATCAGTCTCCCAAGAATCATCGGAGCATAGGTCAACTGTGCTTTCCAAGTCCTCCTCAAGAGTGAGGATTTCTTGGGTCCATGAGTCATTCAATGACAACAACGAGTCTCTGATTTCAGCAATAAAGTCACAGTCTTCTTCTGATACGGCATGGCTCTCATCAGTTGTGGCGTTCGGCTCTCTGATCATATCTATAGTGATCTGCTTGTCATTTGAGCTGAAAGTGATTTTGCCGGACCCGTAATCAATCACGGCACCTGATGTTCGTAAGAATGGTCGGCCAAGGATGATAGGGGTCTGGAGTAAGGGTACGGGTGAGTCCATATCAAGAACTACAAAATCAACAGGGAATTGCATCTCCCGCACCTTCACTACAACGTCTTCCAACAAACCTCTGGTCGCTTGATGGATCTATCAGCGAATTGAAGGATCATTCGTGTCTGATTAAGCGGGCCCAACCTGAATTCTTGCGTTATTGATGCTGGCAAAAGGTTTATAGAGGATCCGCTGTCAAGGAGAGTGCGCTCAAAGACCTGATCAAAAATTTCACAACTGATCAGAGGTGCTCCATTGTCCTGCTTTTTCTGTGGGAGGTTACTGATGGCTGCTACCGTGGTCAAGGTGAGGGCGTGCTTCTCAGCTTGCTGGCATCTGTTCTTTCTTGATGGGCGACGCTTGCTGGTATATACCTCTTTCAGACCTTTCTTCATAGCTGGCATGTACTCCACGGCCTTCAGTAACGGAATCTCAACAGTTAAGTTGTCAATTATTTCCACAACTCCTAGATCAGACAATGCACTTTTTCTTTTTGTAATTTTTTGGATTTTTCAATTGCATTAAGAAAAGGAATGTTTACATTACTGGAAAGCAAAATAGAGTTTTTGTTTATATCAGAATTATCGCCCACATATTGCTGTACATCCGGACTACAAAAAGGAGTACAAACTGAATCCTGACATGCTGGTGCGGATGGGCGGGTAAAAAGTAGAGCGTTTGCTCCGTCGGTTGGCGATGGATCGGCTGCTGCTGGCGGCTCCTCCTAGGCCGGTGTGGCTTTGCTTCGGCTGCAAGCTTCTTTTTGTTGTTTTTGATTTTGCTGATTTTTTTTGTATTTTTGGCTAGGGATGTTGATACTGCACGACGGCTGGAATGGATTCTCCTTCTTCTTCCTCCTCACCCACCCCTGTAGCTGGCACGGCTGATGCAGAAGATGACGATCCACCTGTTTCTTTATTTACCCCTTTCTTGATAGCAGGCGGAGGCAAGGCTCTACCGCTCCTGAGAGTGACATCATTAGAATAAACAGTAATATCATTATCTGACTCTACAGACACAGACAGGACATCACATTCTACCTACTCCTTCTTCTTAAAGTTATTGGGGTTGGCTTTGACCTGAGCTGGAATAGTGGTCTTTGTGGCGGTCAGGTCGTCAAGCCTCTTGGTCATATCTGCCAGCCCTTTGACGAGTTGGGCCAGACAGTCCATGGTTGGGTTCACAGGAGGTACCTCATTGGATTCAGCGTGCAGACCACGCTGCTGTTGCATGGGTGGATGCTGAGGTTGTTGCTAGTGGTGTTGGGGTGGTGCAGGAAGTTGAAGCTGTTGATAAGAGGGAGGAGGATACTGCTGATACTACTGAGGTGGAGCAGCCACATACTGATGAAAAGGTTGTGGGTGGCGGTATTGCAGCTGCTGATATGGCCGATTCTGCCTCCATTGGTGTGGATACGAGGGAGGCTGATGATACTGTTGCGGTGGCTGTGAGGATTGCCCAAAACAACCACCATGAGGTTGGTGGTATTACCGATTGGCTGATACCTGACCCTGAGGTCGTCCCATAGGACGGGTCGGCTGTGCTTCGTTACTCCATACCCCGTTCATTTCCTGAATCAGGGGTAGTGGTGGGAAGACTGGATCTGATCCTGATACAAACTCTGGTTGGTACACAACCATCTGCTGCTGCAGCTGGCCCTGGTCGGGCGCCTGCACGTAGTACACGTGTTGGACTGCCGGTGGCTGCTGGCTTGGCTGAAGCTGATGTAGCGGTGGTTGCTCGTCCTTCCTCTCAGCTGGAGCATCTGATGGTGATGTCGACTGAACAGAGTTGATGGTGCCCACCAACAGTTCAAGTTGCTTGGTGATATGATCAAGCTTGTCTAAATTTTGGGTCCTCTTTTCGATCACAACAAGTTTTTCAAGATCCTGTGATCGCTTTTTAATGATATCAACTTTTGAGAGATGGCCCCCGATGATACTGAGGTTGGAGCTCTCATCTCTCTCCGCCTCGCGGGATGCTGCCATGTGTACTTGTTTCTGGAGGATCTGGGGCTACTTCTGATATGCTTTTGATGAAGAGAGGGTGGCCTCTCCTTCGGTCATTTCTTCAAATATCTGCCAGACCACATCTTCATCCTTGTTGAAGTGTGAACCCCCACATGCTGCGTCAACGAGCCTTTGGCTCTCGATGTTCAGGCCCCAAAGAAGTGTTGGACCAAACTGGTCTTCGGGATCTCATGGTGGGGGTATTTCTCCTACAGATCAGTGAATCTCTCCCATGCTTCATGTACTGACTCATGGGCTTCTTGGGAGAAGTTGCTGATTCGGGCTCGCATCTGGTTGAGCCGGTCGAGAGGGTAAAACTTATGCAGGAAAGCTGACTTCAGTTCCTCCCAGGTCATCACAACCTTCCCCAGATGGTTGACCCAGTAGAGGGCCTTGTCTTGTAAGCTGAAGGGGAATGCCATCATCTTGACAATGTCCAAAGGGACATTGGGATAGTGAGTGGTGCGGCAAATGCGTGAGAACTGCTGCAGGTGGATGTACGGTTCTTCACTGGTGTTTCCATGGAACGCTGGAGGAAGAGCAAGGAACTGTGGTTTCAGCTCAAAGTGAGCATGCACCGGTGGAATGAGGATCCACTCGGTCATCTGGCTGTCTCCAGGATTATACGTCTCCTTCAGTGTAGGTTTGGGTGGCGGTAGTTCTGGTTCTTCATCATCAGGTGGACCACCACCTCCACCTCTGCCTCCTCCTCCTCTTCTGCCTCCTCCTCCCTCGGCTCTGTTCATCACGTCATTCAACATTTCCTGAAAGGTTGTCTATGCTAGGGCCTGCTTGGTCAACTGTTGTTGGATGGCCTACATAGATGCCAACAGTTGTGCATTAACCTGATTCTGATCTGGAAACTATCCTTCTGGTTGGAGTGGCTGCTGACCCTTGCCCTTTCCTTGAGGAGCCATGCCAGGGTCTGAATCTGACGAGATGAATTCCGGAGTAGACTCTAGGGCTTGATTTGTCTTCTATCTGCAGAATGAGAGAGTCCTGATCAGACCACTTGCAATATTGTTCAGCTGTCATGATAAATCTGGAGTTAAGGTCAACCCCATCATGTTGTGAACGGAAAAAGATGTGGACTATAATCGACTTCCATTCACAACGGCGAAAGTGGGACAAAAGTGATCCCGGCTTATTGGGTGGTCACAAGAAAGTTAGAAGACGGGAGTCTGGAGATCGATCCGTAAAGTCCGGATCGGATTCTCGGGAATCGCCTCGAATTTATTGGCGGAGTTGAGTCTATGGAATCGATGTGGGTGTCGGCGGGGTCCCGACAGAAACCATCCATGGATCAACTTCGCGAAGTACAAAGGAGGATTGGATGTTGGAAGTAGGATATGATGGTCAACGAGGAATGAAAAGGAGTGCAAAACAGTAGAAAGGCTCGGCTGAGCGGGGGGTCAAAGGAGAATGACACAACGAAATTTGTGCAAAGGCGCGGGACTCGATCTTTGGTCCTTAATCTAGATCCATACAAACACAATACAAAATTGGGTTCACCAACTCACGCCATGTGAAGCCGTGAAGGTTCGGCTATTTATTATCTTTTTGGTTTTAGAGTTGTTCTTTCAGGCAAATCTTTTAACAAGTCCTTAGCACGCTACCCCTATAGGAGAGAGAGAGAGTACTGCCGGAAAAGAATCCCGTACTTGTCCTCCTCCTTTGTAACCTGTAGTCTATACTTTTTGAGGTCCTTGTAACCCTTCCTGGATCCCTACTCAGCCAAAGAAATAGAGAGAGGAAGCCGATAGGCGAAACCAATACTTCGGTTCTTGCTCGCAACGGAATCACCCGTGAGCGTGCAAGAACCTACTCGGACGAAAACCGATGAGACAGACACCCTCGTGAAGGCGTGGCCTATGCTCAGTACTTCAGACCATGTCGATGTTCCACACAAGGCGGGAACACCATCGCTGACAAGGCCCTACTCGATCACGTACGATAGAAGCGCCATTACTTCGGAAATCCAGGCGATACACAAGGCAGTTGCAGACTGGGGTTTTGGCTCTATTCCTTATGGGGCGTGCCTCGCTCATGGGAGTAGGGTTTTGGTCCCCCTCCGAAGGTACCTGAAAACAATGAGGGCTTTATGAACCCAGTACAATGATAGTCCATTACAGATTTTAATTAAGGTCAAAGTTTATTTAGCAGTCCCCTTGTTTTAGTTTTTGGGTTTTCACTTTTTTTTGAGTCTGTTTTCATACCAGCGCCTATCGTTTTTGTAGATTTTCATTTAAGTCCTAGGTGCTCAAAATCAGAGGGAGATAGCGGAAAAGCCGTGCAAGTGGTTCCATGATGGAAATCTCACCATTGAACCGAATGATGTATGTTGAGTTAGAAGACTTACAGTGCATCCCAGCTCTCTCCATGCGGTATGCAAAACATAATTTTTAAACCTATCTACATGGCGGTATGCAAGCGACAAAATCGTCCTAAACATTAGCTGCTATTAGCGTGAAGAACCACAAGTCGGTCACCGCCCTTCAATCCAGGAGTCCGGTCTAGGCTCACCCCTCCTCCTCTCGACACATCGAGTTCAGGAGAAGCACTTGGCAGGGAGAGCTCGCGGCACGTTGGTTCGAAGGTGATGAGGCGACTGTTTAGAGTTTGATCTAAGTCCAAAATCATACTATAGGTGCATGCAAGATTATTAGGGTGTTTGGAACTAGTCTACTCGATCAAGCAAGCCTATATCTAAGGATCCATGCACACAAAACAAAATAAAATAAAGGCGGAAAACTCAAAACAACAGGAAACAAAGAAAATAAAGCGGAAAAAACATGAGAAATCCGCAACGAGGCCCCCAGGTGAACAAACACCCAGGCACTGGACCTCGTTGTGAAGAGTAGAGTCCAAGTTATATTACATGCCAAAATTGTCTCTCTCTCTCTCTCTCACTAAATTACAAAAATGGTCCTAATTGCTCTAGGCCTATCTACTTCTCATCCCCGTGCATCCTTGGTGCTCTCTCCAGCTGGTCATGAAGTGAAGACCAACCTCCTCCAAGCTCGGCTGCCTTGGCTTCCTAAGAAACCATCCTCGCGTGGCGGGCCCTCGCAACAAAGTCACAAAGAGATAGAATTAGTATAAGCTCAATCAATGAAATAAAGCAGGAAGTAATTAATCACAATAGATAAATGAATCATGTATGGTGATCAATTGCAAAAAAATAGTTGCTCACAAAATCAATGATAAATAAATTTCCAAACAAGAATGACAAAATGTAATAAGCTACGCTCATTGCTCCCCGGCAATGACGCCATCTGATAATGAGCATTTTGCGAGGGTCAAAATACGCCCCGCACACAAGGCGGGACAGTAGTGTCGCTGAGGCGACCGCTCACAAAACACTGGTTGATCAGAAATTAACCCACAACAAAGAATAAACCAAATGAGTCCCAAAACCGTGAATTAACATTTATTAACTCTACCATAAAATGCATAGTGTATAAGTATGTAGAGGTCGAACCACAGAGAGCAATAAAAATTGGGTAGCCTATGGTGTTCATGCACATCCAAGTCATCCTCGAATGAATCATAATTTTGTGGGTAATTAATATTATTATATTTTTTAATTTTTAATTTTTAATTTTTAATTTTTAATTTTTAATTTTTAATTTTTATTTTCTGATTTTATATTTCCTTTTTATATTTTTTTGTTTTTATAAATAGGATAGAATATATAGATAATATAAGAAAAAGGGTGATAAAATATTTATAGAAAGAAGTAAAAATAGTCAAAAAATTGGGAAATAAAATATTTTTGGTCTTTTTATAATTTGTTACTGTTTTTGTGATTTTTGGGTATTTTTCCAAATATTTTTGGTATTTTTAAATGGCAAAATAAAGGAAAACAGTGAATTAATTACTGGCTGAAATTAAAATGGGAATGAAAAATACCAAACAATATCAAAATTTTCCCAAATTAATTTTAAAATAAAGATATTAAAATAGGGAACCTACAGAACTTGAGTTTCAATTTTTTTGATTTTTCTACCATTTTATAGATTTTTTTTTGAAGTTTTTAGATATTTTCTAATTTTTAAGGATTTGGTTTTGATTTTTTTGTGATTTTTGGATTGACACTAGGATACAATAAAATAGACATTATGTAATGTTTTTGAGATTTTTCAAGGTGTTTTAAATTTTTTTTGGTATTTTCTAAAATAGACAGTAGCTAAAATGCATGTCTTTGATTTTTAATAAATATTAAAATACAATAAAAATGTAATGCAAAAATATGACGTGAATGCACAACTAAACAGGAGCTTAAATTAATTTTTGAGGAATTTTTGGGGTTTTATAAATGCATGGAATAAATAGACAAAGCATATAAAAATACAAGGCCTAGTAGGGGTATTTATGCAATTAGGTAAACAACCAGGGGCCAAGTTGCAAATTTCACACAAAATATAATACTCAATCTAGAAATTAATGGACCAAATACAAGTAAAGGAACCCGCAAGGGCCTCTCTGCAATTTACCCACCCCAGCACGTGACTAGCACGCGCCTGGGAAGGACCTGAATGTAATTTCCACAAAACCAGGGACTTGACGCAAAATACACAAAAAAATTTCACTATTTCTGGAAGTTCGCGGACCAAACCGAAATAACCAAACCCCCGAGGGTGTCAGTGCAATTTACCCCGCACCTCACGTGAACTGGTCACGTGAGGTGACGTGGCTTGGACTGGAATGCAATGAACAAAAACTCCCATGGGCTACTTGCAAAATGTACAATTATTTTACAACGTACTAATTTATTTACAGCATTAAAATATAATTACAAAAAGTGCGAGGGGGCTCAGTGTAAATTACCCCCCTAAGGCGCGCAAATGGACGGCGATGGGCGCGTCACTTATCCACGTGTCGGGCTCTCGAAACCCAATACCCCTTCGACGATCCTCGGCTGAGATTGCATCTGACTCTTGATCGAACGGCCGAGGCGACTGCTGAATGGACGACCCCGATTATTAGATATGGGGCCGCCTCCTCCATCCGACGGTGGCTGCTGCTCACGAAGAACAGGGAAGAATGGCTGGCTTCCCTGGCTTCGATCCCTGATTTCTCCGCCTCCAGACGCTCTTGGGTGGTAGTGATGGGCTCTAAACGTCCGGCGAGATGGTGCGCAACGTCCGAGGTACTCCAGAAGGTCCAGGACCCCCTAGATCGGTCTAGCGAGCTCGGAGACGCAAGGGGGTCCTGAAACCTTGCAGGTGATCGATTCGAGCTCCAGGGGGCTTCGTTTGACTCTTGACCTGCACCAAAAAGACCAGGGGCTCGAGGGGGTCTTCCTCGACCAGGGGTTACAGCTCAAAGGAATGGGAGTGGCGAGGTCCGGCGACGCGGCGGAGTTGGACCTCGATTCGCAGAGCGAGGGATGCTCCAGTTGATCTGATGCGTGAGATAAACGTAGAACGCGTCGGGGAATGAAACGGAAGTGAAGCGAGGGTCGGGTTGTGCGAAGATCAGGGTAGAGAGGTTCGCCGGAGCTAAACTCCGACGAACTTCGATCTGGCCTTAATCGAGCACCTACGGGTCTAATAACTTATCTAACTGTAAGATTAAAAATTACAAATGAAATCTAAGCTACAAAATAAGATAAATGCAACTCTTATACCTGGTGGTCGACCAGGGAGCAGGACCCCGGCGAGCGGAGGCCGTGGGTGCTTCCCTGAACTCCTCCGACCGGCTGAAGCGTCCAGAAGACTCCCCCTGTCACGAGGACTCTCTGGAAACTCAAAGCAAGGGTGGAAGATGACCGAAGGGAGACCAAACTGGAGGAGGAGGTCGAGGGTTTTATTTATACACAAGGTGGTGCACCCTTATTGACCGGGGTGCCACGAAGAATCGATTGGTCATATGATGGATCTAAGTAGCTGGCGTGAAGGTTGAAGCATAGGTCGAGCTTTTTCATGAAGGAATCATCGCCTAGGAGTCAAAGGATCAGAAGAGGAAAGTCGGAGAAGGCCGGCCGCAACAACTTCTGACACCAGGCGGCTGGAGGGCAGGGAAGTTGACCGGGCGGTCAACAAATCCTGATTGGTCCACATCTACCCTACTTTGACCGAATTTTTAAACATAATAAACGACTTTATTTAATTTTATTTAAAAAAATAAAAAATGTTTATTCATTAATATAGTATTTATTTCTGATTTTTATTTAATTTTTTGATGTATTTTATTATAGGTTTAATTTAATGATGTATTTTTAAGTGTATTTACATGTATTTTGTATTTTTTATTTTTATTTTGTATATTTTATTTTATTATTTTATTTTCTTATTTTATAAATTTATAAAAATATTTTTGTGAGTATAAATATATTTTTATTTAATTTCTATGAGTTTATTTACATTTTTAAATAAATAGATATATGTATATGTAGGTATACTTATAGGTAATTTACCTATATTTTATGTACATTTTATTTATTTAATATATTATATTGATTTTTATTTTGGATTTGTATTTTTAATAAATTATATATAATATTTACAATAGTATAAAAGTATGAAAGAATAAAATAATTAAAGAATGTATTCCCCTTTTATTTATGCACATAGGTGACATAGGTATTTTGCCTATATATTACATAGACTTATTTTATTTTACAAATTATTTTTGGTTTTATTCTAATTTTAGTATGTAAATGCTTTATATATATTATTTACAAAATTCTAAAAATATAAGTTTATAGAAATAATGAATAAAGAATAAATTGAATATTTTAATCAGGTATACAATGCAATGAAGGCCAAAAACCTAACTTTCACAGATGAACTCCAAAAATTATGAAACCAATTTTATTAAATAGTTCTTAAAAATCTATATTCAATTAAAGTTGATTTTGGGTGATTTTGAGTTTTATTTGCAAGATATGGGTCTGTGAAGTTGAGCTTTTGGCTTTTTATTCTATGTATAAAATGTACACTGTATATCATTTTTGTACAAATTCAATTTTGTATTTTTATTCACATTATTATATATAACTTTCATGTATAAGGTTTCTTTATTTGATGAATAAATAACTAAATACAAAACAGGTATCAAAATGCATAGATGAATGAATAAATAAATGAGGTATTTATTGTTTATTGGCCCTTATCTCCCCATACTTTATTCCTTGTCGACCAATTCCATTCTGGCCTTGGTCTCAGGGTTAGGGTCATAAAATATTTACAATATTTTATTTCGTTTTCTTTTCTTCTCTTTATTCTATAATTTTGGCATTAAAAACCTTATTTTATATACAATAAATATAGTAATTAATGAATGCTATTATAGACAAATTGATGCTATTTACATGCATTAGCTAGGGTTTTCAAGGCCAAAATGATAGAATAAAGGTGATGACATGGAGATTCATCAGCCACCCATTCTATTCCTGTTGCATTTCCTTCTGTTTTTGTATCTCGGGACTATTCAGGAAAATCTAAAAATAATAATAAAGGAAAGGGCTCTTTATTTGCGAGTCCATCTGCGACGCCAGGAGATATTGGTATGTATTCTGTTTCGTCTCAGCAGCGGGAACCCATTTCTAGCCCTCCATCTAAGGAGGGCCCAACCATCCCCTTCCCTCAAGCACTCCGCTTGGATAAGGGGAATAAAAAAGAAAATCTAAAAAATCCCAACAGTTAGAGTTCAACCAGCATATGATAGACAGATTCCAGATTCAGCTGACTCTACAGGAGGCCCATGGGCACATCCCTCTCTTCCAGAGGAACCTTAGAGAGAAGACTACCATTCGCAGGAAGAAGAGGAACCACCATGCAGAGATCCATGTGCTCACTCATGCCACCTGCTTCGCCATTCAGAACTGTCTGCCAGCCAAGAGGTCAGATGCAGGAGCTCCCTATGTCAGATGTCACATCCATGAGCAGAGGTTCGATCGGACTCTATTAGACAACGACTCTTCCATCAACCTAATTCCGGTAGCCTTACTCGATTGATTCGAGTCTAGCCCTCTTCGACAGAGTAGAACAGTCCTTCAGTTTGCTGATAGATCTGTCAAGAGGCTGAAGGGGTTGTTGAAGGATGTGGTTGTCACAATTCAGGGCCTGAAATTCCGCGTGGACTCTGTTGTGTTGGACATGGAGATCCCTAAGTCTGTGACCGATATCCCCATCATTCTAGGACGCCTGTTCTTGGCCACAGCCAAGGCAGTGTCCGATCATGATAGCGGGAAGGTATACTTTCACATCGAGGGTGAGAGTATGCAAATAGAGACGATCGATGAGACTAGAGAGTGAGATTCAACCTGCTCAGAGCAGCTCAGTGATTCAGAGCAGATGACAGAGGCAGAGCGAGACGTCCACCAGGAGTGCGACTTTGTGATTACAGATGATGAAGCTGCTTGGTCTGACCATATTTCACGAGTCATCCTCTCACACTCAGATCCCACAGCCAGATTCCAGCAGAGGAGAGCTTGGAGAGCACACTCTTAGCAGAGGACACATCTGAGGCAGCAGACTGCGTTCAGGATAGCGAGGCAGTTGATATTTCGTTTGATTCAGATTCATATCCCTCATAGTCAGACATTGATTGGGCAGAGTTTGACGAGTTGATACCATTTCTGATTCCTACAGAGCCATAAGCTAGGGTGGAGATTGATCCGATACAGAGTACAGATACACCAATAGAGCAGTCTTCACCACATTTTCATGACCAGCAAGAGTTCTCCCATGTAGATTTGGTTGCTTTCACTCAGATGTTTCAGAGGCCAGATCTTCCACCTCCCAATTTCCCAGAGCTGAAGCCCTTGCCGCAGTCTTTGAAGTATAGATTCCTTACGAGCGAGCATGAGATGCACCCAGTCATTATCTCAGCAGATTTGACTAGAGAGCAAGAATCTCATTTGATGGAGGTTCTTGAAAAGAACTGATTGGCTATCGGATGGAGAGTAGCTGATCTCCAGGGGATAAGTCCGGCCCTATGCTCCCACCATATCTATCTCGAAGAGGATGCCAAGCCATCGCGTGAGTTCCAGTGACAGCTGAACCCGAACCTTCGAGAGGTTGTCATGAAGGAAATCTCGAAATGGTGGAGCGCCGATTTTATCTACCCCATCTCCGACACCAAGTGGGTTAGTCCATTACATGTGGTGTCCAAGAAGATGGGCATCACTATAGTTGTGAGTGAGTCTGGAGAGTCGATAGCTACCGGGTACCCACTTATTGGAGGGTCTGTGTGGACTACAGACGATTGAACCAGGCCACCAAGAAGGATTATTTACCGTTGCCTTTTATTGATCAGATTATAGAGAGGCTAGCTGGGAAGAGTCATTACTTCTTCCTTGAAGGATACTCCGGTTACAATCAGGTGGCCATTGCACCTGAAGACTAGGACAAGACTACATTCACCTATCCCTTTGGGACATATGCTTTCAGACGGATGCCCTTTGTTCTATGTAACGCTCCGACGACATTCCAAAGGTACATGTTGTCCATCTTCTCGGACATGGTGGGTGAGTGCTTGAAGGTCTTCATGGATGACTTTTCGGTCTATGGCGATGGGTTTGATACTTGTCTTGACTGCCTAGACCGTATCCTTCAGTGATGCATCGAGGTCCATCTTGTATTATCCTAGGAGAAGAGTCACTTCATGGTGACTCAATGGACGGTGCATGGTCATATCATCTCCAACAGGAGCATGGAGGTTGATCTGACCAAGGTGGATATCATCAGAAAACTCAATCCATCGTCCAACCTGTGATAGTTACGGTCTTTTCTAGGGTACGTCGGCTTCTACAGACGATTCATTCATTATTTCAGTAGGATTGTCCGACCGTTGACTGATTTGCTGACCAAAGACACTGAGTTCATTATCGATGATAAGTGTCTTATGTCATTTGAGACTCTCAAGAGTCTAGTTATTGAGGCTCCTGTCCTTCAGCCGCCTGATTGGTCTCTCCTATTCGAGATCATGATGGATGCCTCCGATTTTGCCGTAGGGGTCGTGCTGGGACAGAGGAGGGATGGAGTGCATTTGACATTCACTACGCTAGCCGTACATTGGATGCCACACAACGGAACTATACCGTCACTGAGAAGGATATGCTAGCCGTAGTTTTTGCCCTAGATAAGTTCAGATCATACACCATTAGATCAAAAGTGACTATCTTTATAGATCATACCGCCATCAGGTACCTCATGGCAAAGAAGGATGCCAAAGTGAGACTGACTAGATGGATCCTTCTACTCCAGGAGTTTGATATTGAGATTAAGGATAAACCTGGAGTCAAGAATGTGGTGGCAGATCATCTCTCCCGATTAGAGCATCTTGAGGAATCTGAGCATACTGATCACATTTTTGAGACCTTACCAGATGAAGCGATCCTTACTATCGCCTCACTACCATGGTACGCCAATATTGTGAACTATCTTGTTGCCAAGGAAGTTCCACAAGGTTGGCCCAGGTAGCAATTTGAGGCCTTCCTTGCGAAGGCCAAGTTATACCATTGGGCGGATCCCATCCTTTACCATGAAGGAGGGGATAGCGTCTGGCATCAGTGCATTCCTCAGGAGGAGCACCATAGCGTCCTCACATACTGCCACAAGCTTGGGGCACGAGGACATCACTCTGGGAGGAGAACGACACAGAAAGTGCTCTAATCTGGCCTATGGTGGCCTACCCTCTTCAAGGATTCTGATGAATTCGTGAAGAGGTGTACTAACTGTAAGAGAATGGGCACTTGTGGACAGTGTGATATGATGCCGATGCAGTCCATTCACTTCTGTGAGGTTTTTGATGCATGAGGCATCGATTTCATGGGCCCATTCCCTAAGAGTCAGGGATTTGAGTACATTCTGTTAGCCGTGGATTATGTTAGTCGTTGGATTGAGGCCATCCGCGCCTGAATCGCAGATGCTAAGATTGTTTGCAGATTTTTGAGGAAGAATATCATTTCACGGTTCGGGGTACCTAGAGTTTTGATATCTGACGGGGGTCTCATTTCGTCAACGATAAGGTTAAGGCCCTTGCTAGCGAGTTCATCATAGACCATCGAGTTGCCACTCCATATCATCCTCAGACCAATGGTCTTGCTGAAGTGTCGAACAGGGAGATCAAGACTATATTGCAGAAGGTAGTCTTCCCTGATCGAAAGGATTGGTCACAGCTTTTTGACTCAGTCTTGTGGGCATACCGAACTTCCTTCAAGACTTCTTTGGGTACATCTCCCTTTCGTCTCGTTTATGGCAAGCCCTGCCATTTACCCTTTTGTCTCCCATTCGTCTCGTTGTGACCCGAATTGTCAGGCGTAATCAATAAGAAGAAATGAAACCACTAAAGACAGATCAAACAAACAATCAACACATGTAGCGGTTCGCTATTTTATTTACTTGGTACAACCACCAGGGTCGAACACAAGGAGCACGAAAGAAATAAGAAGTAGTCAAATTTCAAAAATTAAAACATTTTTTAGTGGTTTTTAATTTTTAGATTTTTAATTTTTGTAAAAAGCACACAAACACAAAAATAAAATAAAATAAGTACAATGTTCTTTTTTTGGATTTTTATAATTAGCTAAAGTGCTCAGAAAATTAAGATAAAAATAATTTTGGATTTTAGAGATTTAAAATGTTTTTGTTTATTTTTTTAGATTTTCTAAAGTTTTGTAGTTTTATAAAAATTAAATAAATCTCAAAAAGGCAAGCAGTGCACAGCCAGGACTTAATTACAAATTAAAAATATTTTAAAATGCCCTAAACCTGGATAGTCAATTTTATTATAAAATATAAAAACTTACAAACAGGAACAGAAATAGAATTTTTGTAGTTTTCTACAATTTTATATGATTTTTGTAAGTTTTTTAATGTTTTTTGATTTTTAGGGTTTTATAAGGGTTTTTCAAACAAAATTTATATTGTAGGTAAAACACACAAAAAGGCACCACATGAGTTTTTATAAATTTTTTGAAACATTTTTCGAATTTTTATAAATTTTCTAAGGCAAACAGGGATGTTTTTGAATTTAAAAAAAAGGAAATGCAAATAAATAAATCCAATAAAATCATTGAAAATATTGCACATTAACAAGAACCAATGGTAATTTTTATGTAATTTTTCAAATTAATTTTACTATTTATTAAGTCCAAAATACAACGTGTAAGGCATAGTTCACAGAGAGCTTTTTGTAAATATATTAAGTTCATAGACCAAATCAGTAACATACTTTAAAAGCTTAGGGACTTATCTGCAAAAATCCCAAACAAATCATGTACATGCTCAATACTGAACGTGCAGAGGTATAAATGCAATTTTTTAAAGTTTTCACCCCATTCCTTAACAACATAAAAGTTTCGGGCAAGGCATGCAAATATCCCAAAACTCACTGAACAAGCACGCGCTACAGGTTTGGAGGGACTAAAATGCAAATACTATAAACTACGAGGACCAAACTATAAAAGTTCTTAACTACAACATTGATTTATTGGATAAAAGGAATAAAATAAAAGCAAGGGGACTGTGAAATATACCCTTGCAGATGCATGCAGAGCACGCGGGATGTGTGGCAGGCTCTCATGAAGGCGCGTGCTGACGGTTCTGATCTGCTCTACTAAGGATCTGACGGCTTAGGCGAGTGGAGCAGGCGTACGGGTCTGATGGATTTTGATGAGATCATACGACGTAGGGAATATCGGCCATGATGGCCGTTAAACGTGGATCTGACGCCTCTGAAAAAGGGGGTTGATGGATGGTGGAGATGTAATCTGGAAGATGGGATCCAGATCAGACGGTGGCTGCATGTGGTGGATGAACTCGGCTCAAGCGACCTTAAATCGATCATGGAGGAAGATCCACAACCCCGATGACATCGTTGAGAGGTCCATCACAGTCGTGAAGCTCCTCTGGATCTAGTAGTGGGCTCTGATGGAAAGACGGATGGTTGGATACGCATGGCGGCGTCGCTCCACCTGGAGCTACTTCGCCTGAGCCGATGAAGGTCCACAAGGGTCTCCTTATGCACGCAGACACCTGCAAAGGGTACACCACTCGAAGACGAAGCTCCGACGATGGTTTATTGCCTAAGGAAATAAAAGAAAGGACGGGGATGTGAGGTACGACATCCAGCGTATGTGAAGGTAGGACGTCCGGGCTCAATCTTACTCCGGAGAGCAATAATCGATGGGTCAGGTTACTCTTGGAGATAGAGGGTGAGATGTCACGTCAATCTGAGTGGATAGGTGGTCAAGATGAGGCTCCGACCGGTTGGTCGGAGCGGAGTAACTAGCGGCGAAGCGAATTGGAAAAGATGGATAGAAAGGGGAAATGCAAAGGATAAAAGTGATACCTGAAGCTTTAGAGGAGCTCATGTGCTTTAGGAGAAGGTGGTTGGCTAGGTTGTAACCTCGATTGAGCTACGGAAGGCTGAGAGGCTTCTCGCAGTGGCTCTCCGGCGATGCGATGAGCTACGAGCCTTCAGGCATCTCCTAAGGATCCTAAGCAGCTCCTCGAGTAATTGTCACTCTACTGAAGGTGGCTAGGGAAGAATGGGGCTGGGAGGGACGAGATGGAGGGCTGACAGAGCTGGAAGAGAGATTATATATGCTGCACAAGGGTCCTAGAAGATCGGAGCATATCGCAGAACACTAGGCAAATCCGGTTGCGTCTAGGGATCCGTGAGGATCATGCTAGACGGGCTTCAATTGGGCACATGAACCGGGAGAAGAGGAGGTCGGGTTCGGGCGTGAAAAGTCGGAGAAAAAGCTCCAGTGAGAGGAGTAAGACATGACCCGGTCTGGAGGGTGACGTTGACCAGAGTCAACAAACCCACGTAGACCAATAAGAAATTCAGGGATTACAAAATACAAGATAATTCAATAAAATTAGTAAATGATTTTGAATAAAAAAATGTATAAATAAAAAATGTTTAGTATTTTTGAAACTATTTTTCTATGTTTTTTAATTATTTTTATGAAAAATAAAGTAACATATATACATTATATAGTATTATATACATGTATATTATACCTATGTATTATGTACAAGTATTTTTATTTTATTATTTTTACATAAATACCCTTATTTTATATTTTATTTATTTACAACATACTTTTAGGAGTATAAAATAATTTTTATTTTATTTTTATAGAATGTTTAAGGGTATAAAATAAATGGTGGATGTGATGTATACAAGGGTCTTTTGTACAAAGGTTTGATGATTTTGTTTTTTTCTTTTATTTTTCTAATTTTTATAATATTATTAAAATTATATATAAGGATGTAAAAGAATAAAATAATTTGGTTTTATAAATAAATAAATAATATGTACAAGTATAGAGGATATGTGCAATACATAGTGAGCCCTATCTCTCTCTACTTATTTCATTTTGCGATCAGGTCAAGTCTTGACCTTCTCTTGGGGTTTGGGTCACTTTGTATTTATTTTAAATACATCATTCTTTTTTCTCTTTATTCTTTTATTCTGCAAAAATAGCTAAAATAAAAGAATAAAGAGTGAGAATCATGGATTTATCATCGATCCTCAATATAGTGCTACAAATCACCAAACAATGGAGAATAGTAGAGAGGAGGCATATCACCCAATGGCAAATCCATCGCCAAACTATAGGGAATAATGCTAAAGAAGAACTGCTCCAAAGGTTACTCTCTCCAAACTCCATGGCAACCACGAACCTTCTTTCTTCTTCCTCTCTGTCTTATTTCTTTCTTGTATTAGGAGAGCATGTGTTGGGATGATCCTGATATGCACCCCATACCCCCTATTTATTCTCCATGGATATGAACAAATAAGGAAAAATGAATTCCTACTACCAATAAGATTAGAAAAAGATGACTCCTAATCCTAAAAGGCAATTGATCTGCTCTCCCAATTAGTAATTGATTTTTCCTTTTCCAAATAGGACTATCAATATCTTATATATATATATATATATAGACTAGATCCCCAGAAGGAGGAGAACCCATCCAACAATTCTCCCCTCACCGATGATGTAGGAACTACTCCAAACATGTGAGGGAGCAGCATCTCTCTAACTTTCCAAGCAGCAAAGTCTTTGTCATCATATTAGCACCGTTATCATCTGCGTGGATCTTATGAAGTACAACCTATTTCGATTCTAACACATCGCGTATCCAATGATATCTGACATCGATGTGATTCGATCTTGCATGGAATGTAGAGTTCTTGTCAAGGTGAATAACGCTCTGATTGTCATAGTAAAGCACATACTTGTCCTGATGAAAATCAAGTTCTTGCATGAACTTCTTCATTCACAGCAACTCCTTGCATGCCTCTGTAGCTGCAATGAACTCAACCTCTATAGTGTATAAAGCAACACACTTCTAGAGACGAGACTGCCAAGAAACTGCACCACCTGTAAAGGACATCATGTAATCTGATATGGATCTTTTCCCATCAATGTCACCTACCATGTCTGAATCTGTGTATCCAAGAAGAATAGGCATCTCTGCTCCAAAGCAAAGAGAGTAACTGTTAGTAACTCGAAGATATAATCATCTTAGCTACCTATTTTGTGGTGTGATTTTGGTTGGATATCATTCTCTTCTCTCTTGACATTAAGAGGTTCCTTTCCCTTCGTCAGTTTTCCCATTATGGAGAAAGCTCACATCTGGATATATTGATCGTCTTATCTCTGTTCAGCCACTTGTTTTATACATGCACTTTTAATTTCTCTAAAACAAGTCAGCATGAACAATGTTCTGTTTGTTGGGGTGAATATTTGCATGGGAGTTATATGTAATGTTCTTTGTAACAGCTGTTAAAAATGAAATTCAAACATCAAGATTTCTAATTAAGAGTTTATTCCACTGGAATGGAAACAATATAATATCGACAGATTGAGTCAGATGTCCAATAATGGTGAAATCCATATCACATGTGACTTGGATTGGAACTTCCAGAATAAAGGCATCATATCCTATTTTATACCCACTAAATTAATGGAGTTAGTATGATGCATCTCTTATTTGCTTTATTGATACTTCCCAATGTTGTTTTCCTGGATTTGAGATGAACCTACTAACAACTCCAACTGAATGAACAATATTTGGCCTTGTACAAACCATGGCATACATGAGACTACCTGTGCCTGATACATAGGAAACTCTTTCCATATTTTTTTTCTCTGCATTATTATGTGGGTTATCTTTGGAACATAACTTGAAATGCGCTCCAAGAGAGGTGCTAGCTGACTTTGCCTTCTCCATATGAAATTTTTGAAGTGCCTTCTCAATGTATTTCTCTTGTGAAAGTTGAAGTTTTCTTGCTTCCTTATCTCGAGTGATCTTTATGCCTAAAATATGACTTGCATGCCCCAAGTCCTTCATAGCAAAGGACTTGCTCGACTCCTTCTTCAGGCTCCCTCCGTTGTTGCCTACAATCAGCATGTCGTCAACATAAAGCAACAAAATGATGAAATCAACACATGATAATTTTTTCATAAACAAACAAGGGTTTGTAGTGGTCTTGGAGTAACCATGTTCCCACATGAACGAGTCGAACTTCTTGTACCACTGCTTGGGTGCTTGCTTCAATCCATACAAACTCTTCTTCAGTCTGCAAATGCAGTCTTCCTTGCTTTTGACTGTAAAGCCCTCATGTTGCAACATGTAGATTTCCTCCTCAAGGTCACCATGGAGGAAAGCTATCTTCACATCTATCGATTCAACCTCCAAATCAAGACTAGCTGTCAAGCTGAGAACCACCTTGATAGAAGACATCTTCACCATAAGAGAAAATATCTCCTCAAAGTAAACTCGCTTCATATGGTTAAAACCTTTCACATCCTACCTACCTTTTTCCTTGGGTTTGTAGAGTATTCATCATATTTCACTCTATAAATCCACTTGTTTATAAATGCACATTTGCCTTGGACAACTTGACAAGCTCAAAGGTATGATTGTCATGAAGGGACTTCATTTCCTCTTTCATAGCTTCTACCCATTTCTCCTTGTTTGAATCTTGCAAGGTTTCATCATAGCATTCAGGTTTACTAATAAAAAGATGCAGATATTTTCTCAAAATTCTTTTTGTATATAATGATTACTAAATCATGTTAAAATAGTTTGAAAAATATTTTGAAAGTAGTTTGAAAACCTAGTTGAAAAATCTTTTGAAAACTATTTGAAAAATGTTTGAAAAATATTTTTAACCTTTTGTAAAAATATTTTGGCTTGTAAAAATATTTCTTTCTTTTTGTGAAATAAAATTATTTTGTAAAAACTATTTGCAAATATTTTGAAAATCGTTGATTTTTTTTTGAAAATCTATATATACTGTTTGAAAAATATTTGCAAAATAGTTTTCAAATGTGTGTAAATGTTTGTAAAATTGTTTAAAAAATTATTTTGGACTATAGTTATCAAAATTATTTGTAAAATTATTTTCAAATAAGTTTGAGGAATATATGCACCACAAAAAAATGAATACTAAAAAAAGAAAAAAATTCTAATTGTATGTATATACCTATATAAATTACTCAAGTTGTAAATCCTTGCATCAGATTCTTGTAAAATAATTGACTCACTCATGTGTAAATATGTGTATCTCTCCCTAACTATTATTAAAAATTTTTTATATTACTAACCTTTTGTTAAAAAAACTACAAAATCCAAAAGTTTACAAAAATTTACAAAAAAACTTTTTTTGCATGTGCATCATTTTTCAAAAATCCATAAAAAGTTCAAAATTAGAAAAAAAAAATTGTTTCACAAAAAGATTTTTGCTTTCTTTTCCTTGCATGTACATATTTTCTTGCATTATATGAGCATTTTTCTGGATAATTTTGACATTTAAATTAAGTCTGGAATAAATTTGAAGAATGGAGCTTAGTTGGACCTTAATCCACTTAATTTAAGAGGAACCTTATAAGAATTGAAGTTAAGACTTTTCAGGTCCTAGTGACTTAATTCTTTGAGTCCATACGACTTTGTTTACACGTCATCTTAATAAGTCTAAGTAGAATATTTAAAAACACACGCATGATTCTTTCAGACCGTGGCTTACCTTGGACAAAGCACTCTACATGTAGCTCTTCATGGAGGAGGTAGTGAGGGGGCAGAATCTTTTGGCTTGGGGTAGCATACGAGGGTAGTACATCTAGGCGGAACCTCTCGTCCTCCTCTAGGGAGGGAAGTGCGTCTCAACCTGGTTTGATGATGTTGAGGTTTAAAGACAGGATGCTGTGGGGTTGCAATAACACTTCAAAAGAGGGATAGTCTACTGGCTCAAGTTATTTTCAAAAAAAAGAAAAAACGAGAGAGAAAATGCAAAATTTTCAAAAGTGAACAGGCCTGATAGAAAAGTAAAATGCCTGCCGGAGTGTATATACAAGTGAAAAAAAAGAATAAGAGCTTCAAAGTCAAATGTCTGTAAGCTTGCAGCGGATGACTTGGCTAGGTAACTACACTGGTTACCGTCCATTCTCTTCTCCATCCCCTCTTCTTGAGTTGATTGTACTTGAACTTAGAAGGGAATATCCCCGCTCCTCGAGGAAAGAGTTGCCAGACTGGGGGATTAGAGTTACCTTGTTGAGAGAGGTTGTTTCTTTGCTACTTTTGAGATGAGGAGCTATGTTTCACTTACACCGTACAAGAAAAGATTCATAGTCATAAGAATTTGTGTATGTAGACTTGTTCTGATCTGACTGTTGAGGAGACCTGAATAGGAGTCTTATGGAACTTAGAGGCTGTTAGGTTTTAATTTCATTTCCCATTAAGGTTCTGACACACTAATAATCCAAAGGTCTGACAGAGCTTCATACTACATTTTTATGAAGATAAGTTTAAAAGTCAATGTTGTTCTAACTTCTTTCCTTTTTCTTTTCTTTATTTTTGTTTTCACTTATTTCCCAAATAAGTATTTGCAAAGGGATTGGCAAAGGTAAAGTATAGGGGAATGATGAATCCATGATTCATCGCCTTTATTCTTTTATTTTAGCATCATTTCCTTAGTCAAACACTTGTAAATACCCACTAATTGCATAAAATTACCATTTTACATGCATTTGTTAAATATGTATTTTTAACATTTTTTGTACAAAAATAATGATGTATTTATGTAATAAATACAGATTGATCCAAACCCCGAGAGAAGGTCAAGACTTGACCTGATCGACTAGGAATAAAGTAGGGGAAGATAGGGTCTTTAATCCAAAAACCCAAAAATATTTTGTAAGTATTTTGCATGTATATTTGTACAAAACTCACATTATTTTATTTGTACATAATTTGACCTCAAATTAATTATTTTTGTAAACAAAAGTTGTACATAAAAATGTGTTGTAAATCATAAAAATAATTGCAAAATAAAATAATGTACATATTGCAAATAATCGCACCAGAAAAAGCCGCAAATCGATCATTGAAACACCAATTCTGGCTCCATACGAGCTCAAATTGAAAAAAATCACTTCCATTATACTCTAAATTAAATTATCCTTCAAATGGTTATGGTTTCATAATTTTTGGAGTTACGGTTAAAAAGTCAGTTTTCTGGGGTGTTTTGTGCATTTTGACCACTTATATTTTGTATAATTGTTCATATTTATATTTAAAGTACATAATTGTAAATATTATTTTTATAAAAAATATATAAATAAAAAAATAAATTAAAAAAAAAGATATAAAAATTATTTCCTTATTTGTACATATGTATATTTTATTATATGTACATAATATTTGTATACAACTAACTTCCTAATATAAACATCACCAAAAAATAAAATATCTAATTTTAATTAATTAATTTAATTACGAATTTTTTTATATTTAATTATTTAATTCATTTATTTGGTTTAAAAACTTGCCTTGTATTTTAGATTTTATTCCATACCTTAAATAGCCCCCATTAAGGTAGCTAATTAATTTTTAATTAATTAATTAATTAATTAAATTTATTTATTCCGAATTTCGTAATTAATTAATTACTTAATTAAATTATTTTATTAAATCTCCCAATTAACACCTTCCCTTTTTGTACATTCTTTCCTTGTTTGATTTTCTCTTTTTATTGGCTCCTTCCTCCCTCATTTCCTCTTGATCAATCTTTCATGGAGAGGAGCCCGATCTTCGCGAGCGAACTTGTCGAAGAAGGGTGCCCAGACTCCGAGTCGTTCGGTGACAGCGCGTCGACCCTCGTCGAGGCCATCACGACATTTTCGATTCCCAAGGTGAGATCCATTTTATTTCTCGTCATTTTTCTTAGATAGACCGTAGGTTTAATTTTTGCTCCTATTTTATTGCTCTTTAGATCCTTAAAAAAATCACAAAAAAAAATCACCAAACATTTTCCGATCCAACCCCGATTTTCCATGCCATATCTCGATCTGTCCACGTTTTTTTCTACCTCGCACAACCTCTCACCTCCGACCATGCACGGTGGTCGGAAACACGGATCTATCTTCCATACCACAAGATCTACCCATTCACATCCTCTTCTGTTTATAAATAAAATAAATAAGAAATAATACACAGTTGTTTCTCTCTAACATTTGTTTTGCTGGAATAATTAATAACAATTTTAAAAATAGTTGTTCTTCTTTTCTCTCTAACCTCTATTTTACAGGATCATCTAATAAAAAAAACTTTTTGTTTAACGTTATAGTTCTTGTTTTAAAAAAAGAAAAACAAATTTATCTCTGATTACAGTTTAAAAGAAAAAAATAAAAATTTTCAAAAAAAAAGGAAAAACATTCTGTAGTCGCGCTAGGCACGACCCGCACCGCCCACGGTGTTATCCCCGTTGTGCCGACTCCATCGCCCCACTGTCATGCCTCCCCGCCACGGCCACACGCTCACTGCCCAACTGACCTTGTCGCCCGCTCCCAGAACGCGCGACCCCTGTGTATCAGCCTCCCTCCGCTGCCTCCGCCCTTTGATGAATCTGTGATTCATCACTCTTAAAGTTGAAAATAGAGTCTTGTTCCCGAGTATTTAGCAGCATATTTCCCTTTATCTTGCGTAATTAGCATACATAAATGCATACATAATACATGCATTTTAGCATCCATATTTGCATTAAATAAGAAGCCAAATTCACTTGTAAATATTCACCATTATTCACATGTTTATCTGTATTTTATACTCACTCAAAGGCCAATAAAACCATCCTTATACTATGTATATTATAACTAATAATATAGAGAAAATGCTAAAAATTCCTAGCTTGTAAAATTACCCAATAAAACCCCAAACTCAGTTGGAGACCTCAGACATTAGAATGCAAATATCTACCTCATACAACCTCCGATCTAGGTCTACTCACTTTTAGAATAATACATGTTCAGAGACCTTCAAAATGAGAACAATTTCATTTAAATCGGAGCTCATATGCAAAACTTGGGTTTTGGGGCCCCTTTGTACATTATATGTATGTATATTTGTACCCTTGTATTTTTGTATCTTATTTGACCTCATCTCCGTTTCTAGTAAACATGAAACTTGTAGATTTCATCGAGATCTACAACTTTCATGTTTTGAATTTTTCCAAATTCGGCCTCCTACTCTCTCTAATTTCATATTCTCTTTCGACCATTCAGATCAGGCCACGTGGCGCCCGCTGATTGCGCCATGCGGCCCGCTCACATCACGCCACGCGCCCGTCGTCCTCCGCCATCCGATCCTTTTCCCTCTCTCCTGATCTGGGCCATCCAGTGTCGCAACTCATCTCGACCATCCGATCCAGCCCAGATCCAATCAAGGCCGTCTGCTAGCACCTCTCCCACAGGCCGCCACGCGTCACATCTTCTCCACCGTCCGATGGCCCTCCTTCTCTCCTCATTGCCACCGTTCATCTTGCCTTGGATCCCTGCCACTCGATCAAATTCTGGGCTTCATCACAGCCCTCCATCTCCGCCTAATTCTTAGCTCGCCACGTGTCGTCTCATGGACCGCACGATCAGATCCTCAAGACCTCATCCCGACCGTCCCACAGAGCCTCTCCCTCAGGCTGCCACATGTCGCCTCCTTAACCCTTCGATCACATCACTTCGATCTGATCCATGCCATCCCCTCACGCCCTTCTCCTGGTCGTTGGATCACTCGATCCAACGGTCCAGAACCCGTCGTCAACCTCCAGACACCCCCTCGCCCACGCCGTCCACCTCGCGCGCTCACCACCCCATTTCTATTTTTGGATCCACTCCGGCCATCCGCTCCGCCTCCTATCACCTCCACCTCGTAGCCCACTCTACCCTCATCCTCGCCGATCTCCTCAATCACCATGAACTTCGCCCACGTTGCTCCACAACCTCCACCAACTTCATCATCCCGTCACCTACACCCTCACCACCAACCTATAAATACTCCACCACCGGTGACCGTTGACCCCATCCGTCGATTCGAGAGAAGAGAGGTCGAGCTCCTTCAACCAATAGGTGACAGCTGAAGGAGACAAGTTGAGCGACAATAACCTTTCAAGCGAGATCCACGACATCTTTATTGTCGTGTCGCGAGATTCTAATCGGACTCGCTCAGCTTCGAAGGACTTCACCATCCTTCTCGAGGCCATGACGGGAGCCGCTCATCGCAGCCCCACCTTCAGGCGAAATCACCATAGGTAAGTATTCTCTATCTTCACTTTGTCATTTATTTATCTAACATCAATTTTTTTATCTTGTTCATTATCATTCCATTTTTATCACCCCCATTACTATATCAACCATTATCACCACTACCATCACAATCCACCACATTGTATTTCATGTTTACAAGAAGAAAATTTAAAAATTACAAAGAAAAAACATAAAAAAAAGAAACCGGGGAAGCAGCTGTCTCCGCCCCCTGCCTCCACGCCAACGACCGACCTCCTCCCTCGCCCCTCTAGCGCCAGGACTCCGCCTCCACTTCTGCAGTCAGCCGCCATGCGCGGTACTTTATAGACCCCCAGCCACCGCGAACGCCGCCCAGCAGGGGGTCATGCCTCTAACGCTCTGCAGCTGCGGCTCCGCGCAGCCCACCGCTCCATCTCCTGCCCTCTGCACGTGAGGCAGCCCCGCGCCTCCTTGTCTGCCTCGCGCAATCGCCAGGGCGGTCCTCGCTGGCCGTCTCCCCCGCTTCAGCCGCCCGGTCGCACCACCGGCCTCGCACTGCCTCACACACCACCCGCACGTGGTCTCTAGCAACGCGTCTTGTCCACCTCGCGCAGCCGCCAAGGCGGTCCTCGCCGGCTGTCTCCTCCGCTTCAGCCGCCCCAGCCCACTCCGCGCATCCCACCGCTCCATCATCCCTGCGCCGCCGCCCGCTCCACGTTCCGCCCTCACCAGCACGACACGCGTGCCCTACACCTCCACCGCCCTCCGTCGAAGGCAGCCTCGCCCCGCCACACGCCTAGCGCCACCTTGGCTGCACCTTGGCACGCGTCCTCGCATCGCCGAACCAGCCCCTCCCCTCTACGTTTTTTGCCCTAGTGTGGGGGAAAAGAAAAGGTCCATTTTTATTGTTATTTTTTTATTTTGTGAAAATTGCACGTTCACCCCTGCTTGTTTACATATTGGCAAATGTATCCCTGTGCATAGTTTCAGTTTGTTAGTTTCATTTTTTATTGCATTGATACCCCTGACTTCACATGATAATTTGGACCTCAAAATAGTATCGTTTTATTCAATCAAAAATAGCATTTTGTAGAGCAGCTAAATCTTTACCTTGTGGCTACTGTAGGGGCGGATCCACGGTAGACCCGCCGTGTCGCAGCTTCTCTAGTGAGCTGCACGAGCTCAGGACTCCTACCGACCTTCGAGCAAAGACCAGGAGCTCAACTCCGAGCTCCAATCCCAGGTAGCATCCTCCATCCCCCCTCTGATCTCCTTCTTCATTTTCTTCATTTTTCTCGCAATTTATCCACCTCCTCCGATCACTCCCGCTTCCGCCTGATCATTCATCGAGCTCCGTCATGGAGCTCTGATCTTCGCACGCCATCCCATTTGCTCCGATAGCACCTCACTCTTATCTCCGACCAAAGTTCTGCCACCTTGGCAGAGGAGCACCACCAGACCACCTCCACTTCACTGCAAACCTTTACCCACAACACTTAAGTATGCCTTCATGACGGGACAAGAAAAGAAGTATCTGGTCATCATAAGCTCGCGATTGACCGAGGAGCAGGAATCTCGCTTACTAGAGATCGTGGAGAAAAATCACAAGGAGATAGGCTAGAGCATCTCCGATCTCCAAGGGATAAATCCCACTCTGTGTTCGCACCATATCTACTTGGAGAATGAGGCTAAACCCTCTCGTGAATTCCAACGTCGGTTGAATCCAAATTTACGAGAGGTAGTAAAGAAGGAGATAGAGAAATGGTGCAACGTGGGTTTTATTTATCCCATCTCTGACTCCAAATGGGTGGCACCAATCCATGTTGTCCCGAAGAAGTCAGGAATTCAGACGACCACTAATGAAGATGGAGAGGAGATCGTGATGCGAGTACCCACATCGTGGCGCGTCTGTGTGGATTACAGACGCCTGAATGCTGCGACAAAGAAGGATCATTTCCCCCCTACAATTCATTGATCAGATCTTAGAGAGATTAGCGGGGAAAGAATTCTTCTGCTTCTTGGATGGGTTCTCGAGCTACAATCAAGTAGCCATATCTACGGAGGACCAAGAAAAGACCATGTTCACATGCCCCTTTGGTACCTATGCTTTTAGGCGCATGTCCTTTGGGTTATGCAATGCTCCCGGTACTTTTCAAAGGTGCATGATTGTTGTATTCGCCGAAATGGTCGGCGAATTCCTGGAAGTCTTCATGGATGACTTCTCGGTCCACGGTGATTCCTTCGATTCTTGTCTTAGGAATTTGGACCGAGTCCTCAAAAGATGTTGTGAGGTCAATCTGGTGCTCTCCTAGGAGAAAAGTCACTTCATGGTGACGGAGGGCATTGTATTGGGGCATGTCATCTCCAAGAGAGGAATGGAGGTTGACCCTGCCAAGGTGGATGTGATCAGACGACTCCAGCCACCAACCAATGTGAAACAGTTGCGGTCGTTCCTCGGGCATGTCGGATTTTATCGAAGATTTATCAAGGATTTTTCTATGATTGCCCGACCGCTAACTGAGCTTTTAGGCAAGGACATGGAGTTCATTGTGGATCACAAATGTCTCGAAGACTTTAAGCTACTACAAGGAATGATCATGGATGCCCTGATCCTACAAGCCCCAGACTGATCTCTACCTTTTGAGATCATGACGGATGCATCAAACTTTGTTGTTGGGGCTGTGTTAGGACAGAGAAGGGATGGCGTCCCGTTCGCAATATACTACGTAAGCAAAGTGCTTGATACTGCTCAGCGTAACTATACAATTACATAAAAGGAGATGCTTGCGGTAGTGTTTGCCTTGGACAAATTCAGATCTCATTTAATCGAATCCAAGGTAATTGTGCTCACCGACCACAGAGCACTGCGTTACTTAATGGAAAAGAAGGACGCGAAGGAGCATCTTCTTAAGTGTATTCTGCTTATCCAGGAGTTTGATTTGGACATTTGTGATAAACCTGAAAAGAAGAATGTAGTAGCTGAGCACCTCTCCCGTCTCGAGGATCTTAATGCTTCTGAGGATTCACTGATTCGAGACTCCTTCCCTGACGAGTCGATTTTTTTATCGACTCACTCCCATGGTATGCCAATACCGTGGGCTATCTTGTCTCCAAGAAGGTTCCCGAAGATTGGCCCAAGAGCCACATAGACCGACAGAAGTCAGACTCGAGACATTACCATTGGGAGGAATCGATCCTTTTCTTTGAAGGACCGGATTGTGTCTTGAGACGGTGTATTCCTCAGGAGGAATATCAGAGTGTCCTTTCTTTATGCCACATTCTGGAGGCAGGAGGACACCACTCCAAGAAGAGGACCACATGGAAGGTACTTCAGTGTGGCTTATACTGGCCGACTCTGTTTTACGATGCCATCACCTTTGCGAAGTCGTGCCCAGTATACCAGAGAATGGGAGGAACCGTTGGTTCCAAGGATGGGATGCCGATGCAACCTATCATCATTTGTGATGTCTTTGATGCCTGGGGCATCGACTTCATGGGCCCATTCCCTGTTAGCCATGGATTCGAATACATCCTTCTTGCGGTAGACAATCTGTCCAGGTGGGTGGAGGCTATCCCAACCCGAGCCGCAGACAGCAGGACTATCTGTAGATTCATTAGAGATCATTTCATCTCTAGGTTCGGGATCCCTAAAATGTTGATATCAAATGGGGGTAGCCACTTTGTAAACAAAGATGTGAGGAAGCTCTTGAAGGATTACGACATCGAACACCATGTCGCTAGTCCTTACCACCCACAGACCAATGGTAATGGCTGAGGTGTCGAATAGGGAGGTGAAAACCATACTGCATAAGCTTGTCCGCCCAGACAGGAAGGATTGGTCTCAGATCTTGGATCAAGTCCTATGGTCTTTTAGGACAACTTACAAGACACCATTAGGAACCTCCCCATTCAGGATGGTATTCGAGAAGCCATGCCATTTGCCCGCTGAATTGATACACAAATCAGAATGGACAATCAAAAGGTCAATTGGAACATACACCTAGAGCATAAGCAGATAGACATGGATCTGAATGAGCTTGTGGAAGTAAGAAACCGAGCATACGACAACAGTTTGGTGTACAAGGACAAAGTGAAGCGTTGGCATGATAGATATATCAGACGAAAGACCTTTGTTCCTAGACAGAAGGTATGGTTGCTCAATGCAAGGCTGAAGGTTTTCCAAGACAAGCTAAAATCCAAGTGGACGGGCCCATTCATTGTCGGTGTTGTGCATAATAGTGGATGTGTTGAGATATCAGATCTAACAGATAACGCACAGACGTTCCTAGTAAATGGACAACTGTTGAAGGACTTCGTCGAACCCAATTAACAGTTAGTCTTTATTGAGGAGATTGTATTCATGCGCGAGACAGATGCAGCAAATACACATAGAGCCACGCATGAGACCTTGCAACAGTGATCTCTCGCCATCAACAACATCTGAAAAGATTCAGACCGCAATCCTTGTATATACCCATCACTCTTGTACATTCTTTCCCTCCCTCCCGCGACTCTAATCACTCACCCCAACTTCATATATTTTTATCTACGACTATACTTATGATGACCAGATCCTAAGTATAGGGGGGAGAGTCACCCGAGTCCATTCACTGTACATCCTCCAGATCACATCGGTCCTCATACCAATCTAGTCCTATACTTAGGCTGACCTGAGCCTAAGTATAGGGGGGAACCGATGCCCATCTTGTACATATATTCATCCACTTCCCCTCTCGACCTCATCCGCCCCATTTTTGATCTCCTGCTACACTTAGGCTGCTAGAGCCTAAGTATAGGGGGCAGGACGACTTATATACATTTTTGCTCTTTTGGCTTTCCTATGCTTAGCACGAGCTATGTCTTCTTCCTTGCTTTTCGTTCTCTAAGGGCATATCACATGCTAAGTATAGGGGGCGTGTATATATTACATATATACTTTACCCATAGCTCGTACTTTCACATATTTTCGCGTATTTTTGTATATACTGCGTAATAATTACGGGTGGGTAAAAGCATGAAAAATGTTGTAACATAGGAGGTATACCAAATTTTTGAAAAAAGAAAACAAAAAACTAAAACAAAAACAAAAAATAGGTTCTTATATACTCTTGCACATCATCTCTACATCTAAAAAAAGATAGAGAAAGAGTCTTGCATTTTCATTCGTCCACATAGCATGTCATCTACATCTCGTCTGCATATCTTGCATATGCAAAGTGAAAACCTAGTGGGTTCTGAACCAAGTTATGAGTAGATGTTGAGGAAGGACTTGATTTGACCTTAATCCACCTAATTTCAGAGGAACCTCATAGGAACTGGAGTTAAGATTTCTCAGGTCAAGTGACTTAATTCTTTGAGTCTGCAAGTCTATGTTTACATGTCATCTTGATTAGTCTAAGTAGAATATCTCGTGTACATGCATGATTCTTATAGACAGTGACCAAGCTTGGACAAGCACAATGTACTTAGCTCTTCATTGATGAGGTGGTGAGGAGGTAGAATCCTTTAGCTTTGAGTAGCACACGGGTGAAAACATCGTTCCTCCTCTAGGGAGGGTAGTGCATCTCAACCTAGTCTGGTGGTGTTGACATCTAAAGACGGGATGTTGTGGGTTGAAATAATGCTTCAAAAGAGGGATAGTCTACTGGCTCAAGAGGAAAAACTCCTGATGTACATGCTGCACCTTGTATATAGTTCAGAAAAAGAAATGAAAAATGCAAGAACTCTAAAAAAATAGACAGGACAGATAGAAAATAAATTACATGTCGGAGTATGTATATTAGCAAGAAGTATGCAGCCGGATGACTTGGCTACACTGGTCAGGCATCCCCGGATAGGTAGTTACACTGGCTACCGTCCATTCTTTTCTCCACCCCCTCCTCTTGAGCTGGTCGCACTTGAACTTAGAAAGTAATACACCGCTCCTCGAGGAAAGAGTTTCTGGATCGGGGAATTAGAGTTACCTTGTTAGAGGAGGCTGCTTCCTAGCCATTTCTGATGTGGAGAGCTATTTTACACTTACACAGTACAAGTAAGAATCAAAGTCATCAGAAATTTGCATATGAGGATTTGTGACCTGACTATTGAGGCGTCTTGAATAGAAGACTTGTGGAACTTGAAGTCTGTTAGGTCTTAAGTTCAGATCCCAATAAGGTTCCGCTACACAATTAGTCCAAAGGTTAAGTCAAGCTCCATTTTCAACTTTTGTTCATGACCTTGGTATGGAACCCAAAATCATTTCACTCTTGCATTTCAATTTAGTTACTCGGGGACGAGCAAGGTTTAAGTATAGGGGGTTGATGAATTTGTGATTCATCACTCTTAAAGTTGAAAATAAAGTCTTATTCCCGAGTATTTAGCAGCATATTTCCCTTTATCTTGCACAATTAGCATGCATACATGCATACATAATACATGCATTTTAGCATCGATATTTGCATTAAATAAGAAGCCTAATTCACTTGTAAATATTCACCATTATTTATCTATTTATCTATATTTTATACTCACTCCAAAGCCAATAAAACTATCCTTATACTATGTATATTACTAAGTAATAATATAAGGAAAATGCTAAAAATTCCTAGCTTGTAAAATTACCCAATAAAACCCCAACTCTGTTGGAGACCTCAGACCTTAGAATGCAAATATCTACCTCATACAACCTTTGATCTAGGTTTACTCACTTTTAGAATAATACATGTTCAGAGACCTTAAAAATGAGACCAATTTCATTTAAATCGGAGCTCGTATGCAAAACTTGGGTTTTGGGGCCCCTTTGTACATTATATGTATGTATATTTGTACCCTTGTATTTTTGTATCTTATTTGACCTCATCTCCATTTTTTGTCAACATGACACTTGTAGATTTCATCGAGATCTACAACTTTCATGTTTTGAGTTTTTCCAAATTCGACCTCCTTCTTTCTCTAATTCCATATTCTCTTTTGACCATTCAGATCAGGCCACGTGGCGTCCGCTGATTGCGCCACGCGGCCCGCTCACATCACACCACGCGGCCCGCTTACATCACACCACGCGCCCGTCATCCTCCGTCGTCCGATCCTTTTCCCTCTCTCCTGATCTGGGCCATCTAGTGTTGCAACTCATCTCGACCATCCGATCCAGCCCAGATCCAATCAGGGCCGTCTGCTAGCGCCTCTCCCACAAGCCGCCACGCGTCACATCTTCTCCACCATCCGATGGCCCTCCTTCTCTCCTCATTGCCACCGTTCATCTCGCCTTGGATCCCTGCCACTCGATCAAAGTCTGGGCTTCATCACAGCCCTCCATCTCCGTCTAATTCTTAGCTCGCCACGTGGCGTCTCATGGACCGCACGATCAGATCCTCAAGACCTCATCCCGACCGTCCCACAGCGCCTCTCCCTCAGGCCGCCACGTGTCGCCTCCTTGACCCTTCAATCACATCACTTCGATCTGATCCAGTCCATCCCCTCACGCCCTTGTCCTGGCCATTGGATCACTCGATCCAACGGTCCAGAACTTGTCGTCAACCTCCAGACGCCCCCTCGCCCACGTCGTCCACCTCGCGCGCTCACCACCCCCTTTCTATTTTTGGATCCACTCCGGCCATCCTCTCTGCCTCCTGTCACCTCCACCTCGTATCCCACTCTACCCTCATCCTCGCCGACCTCCTCAATCGCCATGAACTTCACCACGTCGCTCCACAACCTCCACCAGCTTCATCATCCCGTCACCTACACCCTCACCACCAACCTATAAATACTCCACCACCGGTGACCGTTGACCCCATCCGCTGATTGGAGAGAAGAGAGGTCGAGCCCCTTCAATCTATAGGTGAAAGGTGAAGGAGACAAGTTGAGCGACGACAACCTTTCAGGCGAGATCCGTGGCATCTCCATTACTGTGTCGCGAGTTTCCAATCGGACTCGCTCAGCTTCGAAGGACTTCGTCATCCTTCTCAAGGCCATGACGGGAGCCGCTCATCGCAACCCCACCTTCAGGTGAAACCACCACAGGTAAGTATTCTCTATCTTCATTTCATCATTTATTTATCTAACATCAATTTTTTATCTTGTTCATTATCATTCCATTTTCATCACCCCCATTACTATATCAACCATTATAACCACTACCATCACAATCCACCACATTTTATTTCATGTTTACAAGAAGAAAATTTAAAAATTACAAAGAAAAAACATCATAAAATAAAAAAAGAAAACAGGGGAAGCAGCTGCCGCCGCCTCCTACCTCCATGCCAGCGGCCGGCTGATGCGGCTAAAAATCGATTTGTAGCTTTTTAAAAGAAGAGGTTGTCGGTGTAGAAAACTGCAAAAAGATCCTAGTCGATCAAACAAAGATCGTTTTTATTAAGAAAAACCTTACACTAATTATTTAACCAGGAAAGTGTTCCTGGGTCGAACACAAGGAGGCAGAATAGGGTATTTTGAATTTTTTAAGAGAAAATATTTTTGTGATTATTTAAATCTCTTCTTAAAGCGATCACGGAAAAAGCTACAATTTTTATGGAGTTTTGATTTTTAATTTTTATTTGATTCTTTACAATTTCTATTTATTTTTCAAAGTGATATTTTTCACACAATTTACCTACTATATAATAGGTGAAATATAGAAGAAATATAAATGATATTATATAGTAGGTGAAACGATCGAGCAACGGGCTCGACGAACACATGAAAACAAATCAAAGTAGAGTCAAAATACAACAAATCAAAACACGAAAAAACACGACAAAAATGCACGAAAAATTACTGGAAACCTTGCTGGGGTAGTTGCGTAACTACCCTAAAAAGAACTACAAAACATTATGTCAAAAATAGGTCCAAAACTCTCCTACAGGTCAGGGGTATAATTGCAAGAAAAAGAAACAAAAAATGCTGCAAAAAGGTCCTCGGCACGGACTATTTTGAAAAGAAAAGAAGAAAATTTACATTTAGGTCCCTACACGGGGACCTAAATGTAATATCTGGAATGTTCTAGAGTGCTTTGGAAATTCCGGAACTCTTCTGGATTCTTTGTGCAATTTTCCACCGGTTCAGATTCAAGGGTTGAGATTATAACGTTTGATGTGATCCAGACCGTCCGCTGCCTCCACATGTCAACAGCCTGTAGCTCGGGGTTGTTCTTGAGGATCTTCAGGTTCTTCGTGAGTGGCTGAGGAGTCGTCTTCTCCGATTTATCAACGGTGAATGATGACAAATCGGGGCCTCTGGTGGGGCCAGAGCGTTAACTCCTCTAACCCTCGAGCTCGCCCGCGATGGACGGCGGTCGGAGTCGACTGAGAGCGGTGGCGAAAGCTCGATGAAGTTCACGGTTCTCTGCTCCTGGAGATGATGGAGTTTGTTACGGCTTCTTGGAATCACGAATTTCTTGATGATTGAGGGCTCAGTTGACTTGAATTTGCTCCTGATGCAAGATGGATCTACAATTTACAAGTTTATGTGCTCGATTTGCTAGAAATCGGCCAATGGATTAAGTGTTTGCAAGATCAAATTAGTGGTTTCCAGACTTAATGAAATGTGCGTGCAAAATACTTAAAATGGAATGCGGTTCGAATTGATTTGTAACGAATTTGGAATCGATTTTGATTGAGCGTCTAAGCTATAGGATTAGACTAACTAATTACGTGATTAGCCACGCTAATCGTGGCACGATGATCGAGATAAAATTCGATGAAGGTGGAGGATTATATCTGGGAATGCAGAGGTGTATTACTCAGATAGCTGCTGCAACGGCCGATCTTCACCGGAGCTGGACGCGCGCAAGGTAGCGATGCAAGGAGGAGCTTTGCCTTGGAACTCCTCCCCGAAGGTCCTTCTTCCACGCGAGCACTGTAGCTTGGAGTTGTCACCTCCTGGTCGAGCGGAGCGAGCTGAGAAAGAGGGGGGTCGGCCACTGGAACTGGTGTTTCAGTTGGTTATGAGTGAGTTAGCTATGAACTGCGATCTTTGAGGGTTTATATAGAACAATTTTGTGATCCCCAAGTTAGATCTAAGGGTGGCCGAATGTCTAGGTTGTTAGGAGGGTCGATCCACAGGTTTAGGTCGCCTGGAAGGATTATAATGTGCACGGGATAATTCGGTGAAGAGAGCTGGTCAGAACAGAATGGCTAACAGCCTTCTTGAAGAAGATGAAATAGGTATAAAACAAGAAATGTAAATAATTAAATTATCTAATTTATGGAATAATTACTTTTTATAAATAATAAATATTATTCGAAATATAAATATTATATTAATAAATATGTATAAATATATAGCTTTTGGATTTTTAATTTAATAAATAAATATTAATTTTATATTTTCTTAATTATTAGAATAATAAATAAGGGTTGTGTGAATTTTTAGGGATTTTAATAAATTAGTTTACATATATTAATAAATATAGGTATAAGTTATCCTGTTCATTTTTACCTATAATTTAGGGTTTTGGATTTTATTAAAATAATAAATAAGCTCCAAAAATTCTGAAATAAATTAGGGTTAAATTACAAGATCATGAAAATAATTAGAAATTATAATATTAATAAAACTATAAAAAATATGTTCTACATAAAATAAATAGCGCAGAAACCCCGTTGTCATTTGGTCCCAAAACCAACTTTTTGCAAATGGACTCCAAATTCGATGAAACCACCTTTGTTAATTAGATAATATTATTTTATGAACTTTAAAGTGAGTAGAATGAAATTGGAGTTTGTATGAAGAAGTTATGATGTTCGGAAGTTGAGATTTTGACAATTTACAAACTAGGTTTCTTGGCATATATGTACAGGATAATATTTTTAACTTATTTTTATATTTTTATATACATTTTTAGAAATAATTAGGAAAAGAGTTTGGTGAAAAATATGTACATATGAATTAATTAAAAATCATTGAAGTTTTGTATTTATTTGATAAATAGTGAGAAATATATGAAGTGTGACTTAATTTATTTTTAGGGTTTTCTTTCCTTATCTTTCCCTACTTATTGGTTTGTCGACCAATCTATGTTGACTTGGTCTCGGAGGTTAGGCTATAAATATACCTTGTAGTTATATTTATATTTATAAGTCATATTGTACATATATACATATCTCCAATTTGCCTTATTTTCTTTTCTTTGTTCTTTTATTTATTTACATGATTTTGATGCTTAAAAGTGAATCTTTATTTATGAATGAAGTTTTTATAAAAGATGGAAATTAATGAATATTTATATGCATTTGTTAAGGGTTTTAAGACAAAATGCGACAGAAAAGTTAATGAATCATGGATTCATCAACCCCCTATACTTAAACTTTGCTAGTCCCTTAGCAAACACTTATTTGAAAAAGTAAGTGAAAAAGAAAGAAAGTTAGAATAAATTTGTTTTCCTAAACCAATTCATGAGAACTGACAAAGGACAGAGCTCGATCGGTCCTGAAACAAGCATTTTGTCGGAGCCTTAACTAGGATTAGGATTTTATCCTCAACAGTCCTCAAGTTCCACAAATCCTTATTCAAGATCACTTCATCAGCTAGTTCCGACTCACTTATTCATATCGCAAACTCTATCATCCTTGAAGTCAATTTGTACAGTATGTGAATTAAGTTAGCTCTTCCTGCTTAGAGAAACGAAGAAACCGTCCATCTCGGCTATACACTTCTATGGCTTCCTCATCCAACTACTCTTTCCTCGGGGAGGGAGGTATTCCCTTCTGAGGTCAGTTCGTGCTATGTCCACAATCGAGTATAGAGAGAAAGTAGAAGAATGAGAAAAGAAGTGGAGTGCGGCCAGTGTAGACGCATCTCCTTGTGAAGCTCAACCGGTGTAGCTAAGTCTCCACTAAGATGTGCAGGCATTTTTGGTGGAAGCTTGGACCATTGTGGTTGTATTTGGTGGCATCTTGTTTGATTTGACTTTGTAATTTGCTTGCACTGCATTCATTTTTTGTGCCTCGACGGATATATCATCTTTTTATTCCGTCTCTTTTTTGGGGTCTTAGAAAAATTGTGTCAGCAGATCCTTCCCTCATCCGAAGCAACTATCACAACCCCAATCTCTACCGTCTTTAGACGTCAATGCCGCAAAGATAAGGATAGAAACACACTACCAAGATTTACTGTCTTCGTAACTCCATGCGAGTTGAGCTAAGTGCAGAGTGCATGTGTTCAAGATTGGTTCACTGGTGTAGAGTTGTACATATGACACCAAATGGTCTACTTAAGCATATATGACTTGATTTCCCAAATATGGTCTTATAGAACCCAAAGATTTTAAGTTACAGACCTGAAGAGTCTAAATTCCAGATCCTAACTAGGCTTCTTACAACGAAAGTTAAAGGTCGTAATCAAGCTCCATCCTTCAGACTAGACTCAATCCTTAATTCCAGAAATCAAAATTATTCTGAAAAATACGAATGCAAATGCAACCATGTTTTTGTGAAGTATATTTTCTGAATTTTACTCATTTTTATGGATTTTAAGGCTTTTATAATTTTTATGACTTTTAGGACTTTGTATTTTTTATGGATTTCATGATTTTTATACACAAGTCTTTGTAAATGAATTTTACAAGATATACTTTATTTGGGTTAAATATCTAATGTATTTTACAGATTTTATCTACAAAGGATTTTACAAGGATTAAATGATATTTACACATGTTTAAATAAATAGGATTGTAAATAAGTATTGTACAAAATTTTAAATACATATTCTAAATACATATTTTAATTACAGATTTTTAATACAAGTTTTAAACATATTTTACTTATTTACAAGGATTTTATAAGTAATAAATAAATATATAAATGGATTTTAAATTAACCCTTACCCACTTTAAAATACATAAAAGTACGAGTTATGGACAAAAGTATATATACAATATATACGCACCCCCCTATACTTAGCTTGTGCTATGTCCTCATAGCGTCAAAAGAGAAAAAGGAGGACATAACTCGTGCTAAGTAAAAGTGGGTGAAAAAGAATAGAGAGTACAAGTCAGTCAACCCCCCCTACTTATGATCAGGTTATCGTAAGTATAACGAAAGAGCAAAAACGAGGTGACTGAGTAAAAAAATATACAACGAAGCAACAAAAGAAATAAAGAAAATGAAATCATTGAAATCACTCGGTCCCCCTATACTTAGGATAAGGCATCCTAAGTATAGAAAAGAGTGTAGCCAAAAATCGGAGACCAGTGATTTGTGAAAAAGAAAGGATATACAAAAAGAATCGGAACAAAACATAAAACGTCAATCAGCGAACAATCGGTACCCCTATACTTAGGATCTGGTATCCTAAGCATAGAAGACGAGCAAAAATGGGGACGATTCCGGTCTATGAAGAATATACAAGTGTTGCGGATCTCCAGAAATCAAATGGCTTAAAAGCGTTTGTACATGATGAGATGAAGTGAAATAATGATCATGAATCCTGTACAAAATAGATCACTTCAGTACGGGCCAGATGATTAGTAATCTCGACGAAGTGCTTCAGCATCTGCCCGTTAACCACGAACGGCTCTGCACCAGGTGACACATCTGATATTGCTATACTTCCATTATCGTGCACCATTCTGACTATGTAAGGTCCTTCCCACTTGCTTTTTAATTTGCCAGAAAAATTCTCAATCTCGCATTGAACAACCAGACTTTCTACCCCACGACAAAGATCTTGTGCCGAATATGTCTGTCATGCCATTTCTTCACTTTGTCCTTATAAATGAGTGTGTTCTCGTATGCTTGATTTCGAATCTCTGCCAGCTCATTCAGATCTATCTTTCTCTTGGCTCCTACTTTCTGTGTATCCAGTAAAATCTCTCGAATAGCCCATTCAGATTTGTGCATGATCTCTACGGGTAAATGGCACAGCTTTCCATAAACCAATCTAAATGGTGAAGTACCTAAGCGAGTTTTGTATGCAGTACGATATGCCCAAAGAACCTGATCTAGAAGCTGTGACCAGTTCTTCCTATCTGGTCGTACTAATTTCTGGAGAATTGATTTCACCTCCCTATTTGAAACTTCAGCCATGTCGTTCGTCTGTGGGTGGTAAGGAGAAGCTACTCTGTGATCAATGTTGTATTGCTTCACTAGCTTTTTGACCTCCTTATTAATGAAATGGCTACCCCCATCTGAAATAAGAATACGAGGGATCCCGAACCGCGAAATAATGTTTTCCCTTAGGAACTTGCAAACTATCTTACTATCTGTGGTTCGTGCGGGTATAGCCTCCACCCATCTACTAACATAGTCTACAGCAAGAAGAATGTACTCAAAGCCGCTGCTGGAAGGGAACGGTCCCATGAAATCTATGCCCCATGCGTCAAAGATCTCGCAAATAATAATGGGTCGCATCGGCATTGCATCTCTAGCACTGACTGTTCCTACTGCTCTCTGACAATCTGGACAACTCTTCACAAATGTGCAGGCATCTCTAGTAAGAGTCAGCTACCATAATCCGCTCTGAAGTACCTTCTGCGTTGTCCTCTTCCCTGAGTGATGTCCCCCTGCCTCTAATGAATGGCATAAATTGAGGACACTATTATATTCCTCCTGAGGAATACAACGCCTGTAAACACAATCCGATCCTTCACGAAAAAGAATTGGATCTTCCCAGTGGTAGTATCGTACCTCAGAAAGTAGTTTATCAACTCGATTCTTTGGCCAACCTTGAGGACTTTTCTGTGTGACCAGAAAATTAACTATATCTGCATACCATGGAAGTTCGGTAACTTCAAAGATGCTCTCGTCAGGAAATCTCTCTGCAATCTCTGGTATGTACTCGTCTGAAGGTTGATCTGTCTGTAATTGAGAGAGGTGATCAGCTACCACATTCTTTACCCCAGGTTTATCTTTAATGTCCAAATCGAATTCCTGAAGTAATAGAATCCATCTAAGAAGGCGTGCCTTAGCATCCTTCTTTTCCATCAGAAACCGCATAGCTGAATGATCTGTGTATATTGTGATTTTCGAGCCAAGAAGATAAGATCTGAATTTATCTAAAGCGAATACCACTGCCAACATCTCCTTTTCTGTCACTGTGTAATTGCATTGAGCATCATCTAATGTTCTACTGGCATAGTGGATAGCTATGGGAAGTCCATTCCTCCTCTGTCCTAATACAACCCGACCGCAAAATCTGAAGCATCTGTCATGATCTCGAAGGGTAGAGACCAATCAGGTGGCTGTAGGACAGGAGCACTGATAATCTTTTCTTTTAGTGTGAGGAAGGCATTAAGACATTTATCATCTAATAAGAACTCGATGTCTTTGCCTAATAAGTCAGTTAACGGTCGGGCAATCTTGGAGAAGTCTTGGATAAACCGTCGGTAAAAACCGACATGCCCCAGAAATGACCGTAACTGTTTGATGTTGGATGGTGGTTTGAGGTGCTTGATGACATCCACCTTGGCAGGGTAAACCTCCATGCCTCGCTGGGAGATGACGTGCCCCAACACGATCCCATGTGTAACCATAAAATGGCTCTTTTCCCAAGACAGAACGAGATCTACCACACAGCACCTCCGAAGAACCTGGTCTAGGTGCATTGAACAATCATCAAAGGACTCACCATAGATCGAAAAATCATCCATAAAAACCTCTAGAAAATTACGGACCATGTCCGCAAAAATAGCAAGCATACACCTCTGGAAAGTAGCAGGAGCGTTGCACAATCTAAAGGGCATCCGTCTAAAGACATACGTGCCGAACGGACATGTAAAGGTGGTTTTCTCCTGGTCTTCAGGAGCAATTGTTACTTGGTTGTATCCGGAGTAACCGTCAAGGAAACAGAAGTACTCCTTCCCTGCCAACCGTTCTATGACCTGGTATATAAAAGGCAACGGGAAGTGGTCCTTCTTCATCGCGACGTTCAATTTTCTGTAATCAACGCACACCCGCCACGACGTGATTACTCTCTTTGGAATCTCCTCTCCACTCTCAATCTTAATCAGCTGAATTCCTGACTTCTTCAGGACAACATGTAATGGGCTAACCCATTCAGAGTTGGAGATGGGATAAATGAAGCATGCATCGCACCATTTCGTAATCTCTTTCTTGACAACTTCTCGTAAAACCGGATTCAGCCTATGCTGAAACTCTCTGGAGGGTTTGCTGTCATGATCGAGATATATATGATGCGAACACAAAGCAGGATTAATCCCGCGGAGATCGGATACAATCCACCCAATAGCCTTGCGGTTTCTTTCTAGAACCTCCATCAAACGAGATTCTTGTTCGTCGGCCAAAGATGAACTGATAATGACCGGAAACTATCGATGTGGACCCGCAAGGAAGGCATACTTCATATTTGGTGGCAAAGTCTTTAATTCTGGTAAGGTAGATTCTGGATCTGCTGAAACCTCATCCATATTTGTACTAGGATTTGTATCGGTTGTAGATCTGTCTGCGATTTGGTTGTCCACCATTTAAATGTGCTCTAGAGTTGGACTACATAAGATGTTCAAAACATCATCCGACTCGCTACTATGCTCATCCTCAGACTGATCAGAGTAAAATAACTCAGCTAAATGAAATTTGGTCTCTAGATCATCTGAAGTGGAGGAATTGTGTAAAGTCTCTGAATCTGAAAGGTATGCAATAAAATCCTCAGAATTATGATCCCTTTGCTTCTCATCATCCAGACTAAAATATAAAGTACCTTCTGAAGTATCGCCCCCTGTAGTCTCGGACCCGTCCTCTGTTAAATACTCTTGGGTCTCTACTTGATATCTTTCGAGGTCGTCAATACGAACCTCATCCATGTAATCGCAGGTGGCTAAAGAACTCAAGAAATCAGAAGATGCATCACTAGATGTGTTGGAATCTCTCACCATCTCTATATGTACCTTCTCTCCCTCGGCGCGAAAAGATACCTTCCCTGTATCATAATCGAAGAGAGCCTTTGATGTCTCTAAGAAAGGCCTCCCAAGGATGATTGGGATAAGGTGTAACTGTGTAGGGCAATCCATGTCCAGGACCGTAAAGTCCACTGGGAATTGCAGACCATGCACGGTTACGATAATGTTCCTTAGTATACGCTTAGGTCTCTTTACGGATCTATCAGCAAACTGAAGGATCGAGCGGGATTTGTAAAGAGGACCTAACTCGAGCTTATCGAGTAAAGAAGAGGGTATTAAATTGATTGAGGAACCGTTATCTAAGAGAGTGCGATTGAATTCGGCATTTGCGATCTCGCATCTGACATAATGTGCACCCGAGTCCTTCTTCTTCTTTGGTAACTTATTCTGAATAGCACAAGATGTAGCCTTAGTCAAAACATGTTTCTCGGTACGGGGTCTCTTTTTCCTATGTGTGGTGCATCGGTTTTTTAATTGATTCTTAAGCGTAGGAAAATGATCTAAGGCATCGTGAAGCAGGATCTTCAAAAAAATGTGATCTTTTAGTAAATGCTCAGTCTCTGGAGTCACAACATTCTTTTTGTTACTTTTCTTTCCTTTTCCAAATAGAGCATTGGGAAAAGGAACAATGTCAGGAATCGGAAAATCAGATTTTTTATAAATATTGGAATCAGCTTGTACATCGAGAGTTTCAGAATTATGTACAAAACTCTCTAAAACAGGGGAAGATAAGTTTTTCTCGGGAGTATCTGCATGGTCTGGCATGATGTCATCGTCTGATTCACCAGTGTCCATGTCGACTGTATCGGCATCACTCCCTTCTCTTGGATCTTCAAGGTGATCCTCATCAACGTGCTGGTACTCCTCCTTGGCATTAGAATCTTGCTGCTCATGGATTTGCTCCTGCTCCTCTAGTGCCCTCTCCTCTACTCCAGCAAGTGCTCGTGGTGATCTACCGCTGCTGAGACGAATGAAGTTAGATAAAAATTCAGGAAATGAGATCTTACCTGTAGTGTTGTCTACCTGGTCTGGATGCCTCCTCTTGTTGTTCGGGATCATCTGAGGCTGGGCTGGAAGAGTGGTCTTCGGTGCAGTTAACTCATTCAGACGACGGTTAACCTGCTCCATCTCGGTCTTATGTGTAATCTGGAGCGTACTCAGCATATCCATGATCTGATTTAGTGCCTGGGCCCGCGAAGACATCTCAGGTTCGGTGGGGTGGCCCTGCTCCTCTCTCCTGCCTTGGCATGTATTGCTGAGAGGTGGAAGGCTGGGAGAATCTCTACGGTGTGGAGGAAGATTGTTGCGGTTGCTGATAAGGATATTTCTGTGAATAATGAGCAGGATTCTGGTATGATTGTGGTCTCTGATAAACATTCTAGTGAGACTGCTGTTGCGTGAAGTTCTGGCGGTGCTGGAAATGTGGACGTCCATGCTACGGATGACTGTACGGCTGCTGCTGATGATGCGGTATACTCGGTTGCTGAATCGGAGTATACCAAATCTCGTTAATCTTGAGAGTGTCCTGCGGCTCAACCTCCATATCTGTAGCGCTGGTGATCTGGCCGGGATTGGCATGAGACTGATCCTCATGCCAATCAATCTGCGGAGTCTTTGGCTCGCTCTGCACGTAGTGAATCTGACAGGTGGGCGGAGCGGGTAAGATCCTCTGTGCTGGTTGTGCGGTCGAAGAAGGTTGGCTTTGCTGGTACTGAAGTTGAAGCTCAGAAACCTTATTCGAAAGATCACTCAGCTGTTGAGGTAGAGATGAGAGTTTCTCCAACTCTCGTAGTGGCTGTAAGTCATGGACTTGTTTCTGAATCACATCCACCAATGTTAACTTCTCGCTAATAAAGCCCATGTTGGTGTTTGATTCAGATTCTGAGATGTTAGCTACCTTATGATGTTCTCGGTGATGTGGTGGTTGCGGAGCTTTCTGAAATGCCCGAGTAGAGTCAACGACTCTCGAGTTCTCAGCCATCCCTTCGAAGATGGCCCAGACTGACTCGGCATCCTTGTTCAAATAGCTACCGCCACATGCGGCACTTACTAGCCCCTAGATGTTCGAATGGAGTCCTCCAAAATAATTTTGAACTAGCACCTTCATTGGTATCTCATGATGCGGGCATCTCTTCGTAAGGTCTTTGAATCTATCACATGCCTCATGGAAAGACTCATGCGGAAGCTGCGTGAAATTGGAGATCTGACTCCTCATCATGTTCGTCCTCCCCAGAGGAAAATATTTAAGCAGGAATGTGGACTTTAGATCGTCCCATGTAGAAATTTCCCTTCTCAAGTGACTCAGCCAGTAAAGCGTCTTATTGGCTAGGGCGAAGGGAAAGGCTTTGAGGCAGACAGCCTCCTACGTAACTCCTGGATAGCTAGCCATGCCGCAAATCATCTCGAATTGCTGTAGAAAGGTAAACGACTCCTCTGTGGCTTTCCCATAGAACTTGGGAAGCAGTGATATGAAGGACGATCTCAACTCGTATGACCCTTGATTCGGCGGTAGCTGATGAATACTCATCCATCACTCTTTATTCTTATATTTTAGCTACAAAAACCTTTGCAAATGCATGTAGATATGTGTAAATACAAATAATTACCAAAAGCATGCATTGTGTAAAAACCTATAATTAGCATGTTTTTGTGCAAAAATAAAAGAATAAAGATTAAAAAGAAAAAGAGGGAAATATTTAGAATAAATATTGAGCAACCTAACCCAAGGGAGGGCTCAGCATGGGCCTGACCGCATAAAAGCCAAAGTAGAGGGAGATAGGGGCTCATGTGTGTAAATATTTATGTAAATAAAATAAAAATATTTTCCTCACCAAAAATAGGCTTGTAAATATGTGTCTATATTTATAAGTATAAAAACAAAAGAAAAAGATAAAAATCAAAAAGAACAAAAACACCACTTTCATCATGTACATGAACCACTCTTTTATATTTATTTAATCTTGTAAATAAATAAAATTAATTTCCAAAATTTTTGTAAATATTCTATGTGTTATAGTGTAAATAAATAAAATAAAAACAATTAAAACAAAAACAAAATAAAAATAATAAAATTAAAAATACAAAAATATATTGTAAATATACCATGTAAATAAGTGTGTATATGTATTTATTTTAACCTTGTAAATAAATAATTAAAATAAAATAAAAATATCTTTTTATTCCTTATTTTATAATGAAAATAAATAAAATATAAAATAGGAATAAAATTGCATAAAAATAATAATTAAAAATCAAAAATTAAAAACCCTAATAGTGTACATATACCTATATAGTACATATAGTGTACATACCTTATTTTTATTTCGAAAGAAATTATTAAAAATCACTAAAAAATAGAAAAAAAATAAAATAAAAATATTTCATTTTTTAACTTTTTGCAAATTCGGCCATTTGCTACCTTAATTTTCACCTCCAAGATTAAGCCACGTGGCCTGTTCCTATTGGCCCTGGGGAGTGTTGACCGCCCAGTCAACTACCCCCCCAGGACCACCTCCCGCGGGTCTGGTTCAAGAACCCGATTTCCCCCATTTATCCCTGCCAGATCCGAGCACCATTTAGCCTAACCCAGGGTCCTAATCACACCCCAGGTACCCGGGAATCTCGCCCGACATAGATCCTAGGGATCCGTGCTCCATGGAGCCGGACCCGAGCCATTCTTCCCGGACCTGCACCCATACATAAGCGAGCTCTGCCACCTCATTTCCCCATCTTTGGCCAGTCGTATCCACCTCCTGTGAGCTCCAGCGCACTCGCGAGAGTGACAGCTTGCGTCCGGCGCCGTCGAAGCGAGGAGTGGAGGCGTATCCACTGATCCGGCGAGCACAGCCGCCGCTGCTCCGCCACCAGCGTGAGCACCGAGCCTCGGAGGGAGACGCTCCTTGAGGCAACGACTAGGAGCTTCCCCAGCTCCTCCCCAGTCTCTTCGTCCACCCAGGTAACCTTGTAGGTCTTTATTTTTCCCTGATTTCCATTTATGCCCAATTCGTACCGCCACCGTCTTTAGCTGATTCCGACCATCCCATCACTCCGTTCGATCATCGAAATCGACCATCGCATCCGCCTCCCTGCGACGCACCTTCTTCACCCCTCCATCCAACCCAGCTCGCACATGAGCTGGGAGTCGATCTCCTCCGTCTACCCCCTTCGCCGGAGCTCGCCATTTCGACCCCCAGTTCACCGTCGCTCCGCCTAATCGGGTCGAGGCAATTTTCCCTCGACCCGCAAGTCTCTTGGTGGTCTTTGCAGGTGCTACCAAGCCCATCTGAGGGCTTTGGTCATTCAGGCCAGGAGCCTCGCCTCCGCCGACCTTGCCGGAGCTCCCCAGAGCCCGGTTGGGTCATCGGAGCCTACCGGCAGACGCGGGAGCACACCACGTTTCTTCTCCGACCTTCAGAGTGCTTCCAGGAGGAGTCTAGCGCACGCCAGAGGCCAGCGAGTCTCGCCGGCGACCTGTTCTTCCAGCACCCTCCGTCGCCGTCCGATCGCCTCGGCCCTCCAGTTCTGATCCAGACCGTCCATCTCAGGAGGCACCTTCACCGCCAGATCTTTGGAGAGGCGATCTCAGCCGCCCGATGCTCGTGGGTTAAGCCACAGCGAGCCACCACCGTTGATCACTCAACGTGGCTTGACTTCGAGCGTCGGATCATTGTGAGGAGCTCAGCTGTAGAGAGTCCGCTGCTCACCACCGTCGGATGCGCCACGTGCCCTCCATCCAGCCGCTCCGAGTAATAAAGGGTAATTTACCCTTAGGCCCCCTTTCTTATTTTATTTCGCTTTAGTCCTGTAAATATTGAGTTTAGTTGTTTAAGTTTTGGGATTTTTGCATAGAGACCCGTGCGCTTGTTTTTATTTGCTGATATACCCCTGTACATGGCCTGACACGTGCTTCGTCACGTGGTTTGTTGGGATATTTGCATCTTATGCCCCTGTAGTTCTGGTTGTTAACAGTTGAATGAAACTTTTAGCTTAATTGCATTTATACCCCTGTGCGTATTGTATTTAAACATGTGCGAGATATTTTGGGTATTTTGCATATAAGCCCTTGGACTTTTGGTACCTGTTACCAATAAGTCCTCGGGACTTATTTTCATTACATATAGGTCCCTGAGTGCCCCACGCACGCGCGTGGCGCGTGTTTTGCTGGGTAAATTGCACCAGACCCCCCAGACTCTTGGGTATTTGCACTTAGGTCCCTGTGCACTTTGCCCTCTCTTTATTTTTGAATAAAATAGTAAATTACCTCCAAATCCAACGAAAATTGGATACATGGCTCCTGCCATGGTGTAAAATTTTCGTGGATTTTTGAGGACATTTTTGTTTTCATTTGTTATTTTTAAAAATTCAAAAACCTCTATTTTCTCCACTGTCTAACTTTAAAAATCACAAAAAAATATTAAATAGTGTCTACAAATTACAAAAAAAATTGTCTACTGTCTATTTGCTTAGCTTGATTTTCTAGCCAATTTTGGCTATTTTTCAGTACTGAAAACCACTAAAAATTGAAAAAAACATACAAACTTATAAAAATTCTAGTAAATACACCAAAAATCCAAAAATAATAAAATTAGTGCCTAAATTTTCCTCATTTTGTCTTCTTTACAGGAAAATTACCTCCCAGCCATTTTGGGGCTCTTAGATATTTTATCTAGGCCTTTTTTCTCGTCTGGACAGTACCATTTATTTCAGCTACTTTTTTATTTTTAGAAAATTCAATAAAGATCAGAAAATTCTCAAAAATTCACCAAAAACACTAAAAAATAAAACATACAAAAACATTTTTGTTGGAATTTTTGATTGATTTTTAGTGCATTTAATAATTTGTTGAAGTGTGTGCTTGTTTACTTTTCTTATTTTCTTAATACATTAAAAATCCAAAAAAAATATATAATAATTAAAAACCACTAAAAATATTTTGTTCTTTGATTTTATTCCTTTTTACTACTTCGTAGGCCGAAAGGCCAATCCGTGCTCCTTGAGTTCGACCCTGGTCGCTATACGAGGTTAATCCAATAGCAGGACCGCTATTTTGTGTTTTATCTGTTTTATCTCTATTAGTGGTTCATTTTTCTTGATCGTCCGCGCTTGATCGCTTGGGTCACAACGACCTATTTAGTACCTTATACCCGAGTGCTCAGGTCCAGACATCAGAATGGCGCCGTTGCCGGGGAGCACGGCTTAGTAGTTTTTATTTTATTTTAGTTTTTGTTTTCACGGCTTTTCGCGGCTCTTTCAGAGCTCGTGGCTTTTTCGCGGCTTTTGTTTCCATTTTATTTTTGTTTTATTTTATTTTATTTTCTTTTTCTTTTATTTTTGTTTTTGGTTTTATTTTGAGTGTTTATTTTATTTTGTATATTTGCAGCTATACCCTCATTTTCTTTCATTTATTTTTCTTCTTATTATTTGATTATTTTTATCGATCTGACCACTTGTCTCTGTCTCTTGCGAGGGACCGAGGACCGCGGAGGCGACTTTCGAGGAGCCGGTGCAACCGAGGAACTTGGAGGCGGCTTCCTTCTCTACGAAGCCGTAGGAGAGAGCGAGAGAGAGAGAGAGAGAGTGGAGTGGGTGAGGTTAGATTAGGTTTTGTTTTTTATTATTATTATTGTAGTAATATAGGGACTCAGAGGCATTCTTGTGGACTCTTGGACTTAGCGGGTCTGTTTCGCTGAGCACCGGTGTGCTCGGGGGACCCTTAGGAGTTTTTCGCGGCTTTTTACGCGGTTTTATTTTCTTTTTATTTTTACTGCCTTTTCCGGTGTTTCCGTGGTTTTTCATCGAGCCCCTAGACTTAGGATTTTTTGTTTGCTTGTACCGTAATTAGTAGGGTCCCCACACTTAACTATTTTCATGTTCCTATAGTGCGCTAATTGGACTCACTAATAATCAATTAATAAAAATATCGACTCATCTCCTTCGTAGCTTACGTGCCGCAGCTCACCCTGTAAAGCGCTTTCTCCTACCCCCGATTTGTCGGGCAGAGGAGGGGTGGGCCAAGACCGGACCCTTTGGCTTGGAGGTCGGTGACCGATTAGACGGTTCTACGAGTAGAAATTGCTGATCTAGGACTCGGTGTTTCCCGCTGCATCATTTAGGGTAGTTTACTTTTCTGTCTTTAAATTCTGCGCGGATCACTTGCATGTAGAGTGCTGGAGGCAAGGTACGCATTTCTGACTCAGCATGCATCATTGATTTCATCGCGCATCGGCTTTTTCGACTTCTCCCCCCTGTTTTGGACTAAATAACCAGGAGAACCGAAAAATTCGTTAGGCATTTGTTTTCTATTTGAAAAATATTAAAAAGAAAAATCATAAAATTGGGACTGGATAAAACTATTGACCCTAAAAGACACTCACCATAAAAATTTGTCTTGGGGAGAGCAACCCCCTCATTGTTTGGTTTGATTGCGCGAGAGAGTGACCCGCACCCTAGGTAGAGCCCTCCGGTGTTATTCCCGACTGATTATCGACTTTTCTGTGCGGGCCAGTCGGTTGGGGAGCATCGGGTATCCTAACAGGTCGCGTAAGCGCTCTGATATCTTGTGTGTTCACCTAATAAAAATTGACAAGATAATTTGACCGAACTTTCACGGTCTTCAGCTCGCGTTGTGTTGGTGAACCGGGGGTTTGCATTCTGATCATAGTTTCTCCAAGATCTCATCTGCACTACTCGCCAAATCAAGATGATGGGTAGACGCTCTCTTAGGCAGCCTCTGGCTGCACCGCTTTCGGGCACGTCTACCCGATCATCTAGGTTGGCCCGCGAGAGCCGAGACCAGCTCTCCGAGCCCGAGTACGACTCCGCCCTGTTCCCCCTCGACCCCCTTCGACCTGAGCGACATGAGCCCGAGGAGAGATTAGCAGATTTGACAGCACCTGAGTTGGGCTCATTTGATTTTGCAGACGTCATGGCCGGCAGTTCTGAGGATCGCTCCTGTCAGCCTGAGCACTTCATATTGGATCAGGGAGCGATCAACTCCACCCTGATCGCCTCGTTAGAGACCGTCCAGCAGCAGTTGAGGGATCAGGGAGCATTCATGATCGACATGAGGAGAGAGATGGAGCAGATGAGAGCAGAGCGAGAGCAGAGGAGAGAGGGACCGAGGATCCCAGATGATGCGGATGCAGCAGCCGCAGCAGCAGCAACCGCCGCAGCCGCGGTCGGAGGACCACCGAGACCGATGCGGGAGTTACACAACCCCAGATCGACACTGACGCACCACTGGGTAGTACTTCCAGCGATCGTGGGGGACTTCAAGTCCCCCCCGAACACTTTGCAGCTACTCCCCCGCTTCCACGGACTCGCGACAGAGGAGCCACATCTCCACCTCCAGGAGTTCTTGATGATATGCAGCACTGTCCACGACCGTCAGGTGGACCAGGACACGATCAGGATGATTGCCTTCCCCTTCTCCTTAGCTGACAGAGCAGCCACCTGGCTGAAGCATTTGGGGAAGTTTGTTTACACCTGGGAGCAGCTCCGCACCGAGTACTTGAACAAGTACTATCCACTCGGGCGGACGAATGCAGCGAGGGCCCTGATCAGCAACTTCTCCATGCTCCCCAATGAGCAATTCCACGAGGCATGGGAGAGGTTCTGTGAGCTCACAGACCGATGCCCACACCACGACATCTCGAAGCCGAACCTTGTTCAGAGCTTCTTCAGCGGGTTGACACCAGAGCTCCAGGGTCTAGTGAATGCTTCTTGCGGCAGGTCCTATTTTGCCAAGGACCACGACCAGGTCTGGGCCATCTACGAGGAGATGGCCGAGAATTACATGGTGATGTCCCAGACCCGGTTGTACACACAGGGGAGACCCCAGCATCAGCCAGGACCCGTGCAGTACCAGCGGATAGCACGGGTCGATGCCGGTCCATCCAGTTCATCCGTAGTTGCAGCAGCACAGGCAGAGTCGTCCGCTGCGGATATGGGCATCATCAGCAAGAAGTTGGACCGGATGGAGCTGATCGAGAAGAAGCAGTGCCAGAGCATCACGCAGATGGAACAGATGGCACAGACTCTGAGCGACATGAAGACCCAGCTCATGTGTCTCCAGGAGGCACAGACGGCTTCACAGCCCCGTCTTCAGTCACGAGGCGACACCGGCGGCAGCAGCAGCTCATCCCAGCGCTCCAGCACCTTTCAGCAGCCTAGACAGGTTCACCTTGTACAGGCGGAGCCGTACCAGCAGCAGCAGCCCTCTTACCAGTCCCCACCATCTCCAGACATGCAGATGGTGGTATACCAGCCGGATCAGCCTCTGGCAGTACTCCCGCCAGCCCCCTACGATGTAGAGCCGTTGATGGATGTCAACGGGATTTGGTATGACCGCCCCCAGCCTGGGATCAGACGAGACCATCCCGAATTCAGGTGGGGGAGTGGAGGTACCCAGCCCGAGCAGCAGTCATCCGGTCAGGGAGGGCAGTATGGCCAGCAGAGAGATCACCAGCCGCAGCAGCAGCCCCCAGCCTATCAGTCACACCAGCAGTCGTCCTTCGTTCCTCGTCCCTATCAGCAGCAGGGACAGTCTTGGAGATGTGAGAAGCAGGCTCTCCCACCACACCAGCAGCAGCATCCTTCCTCCTACCCCTCTTACCAGCAGCACCAGTTCCAGCAGCCTCAGCACCAGAGAGGCTACCCGTCAGGATCCCATGAGAGCCCCGCCTTGGATGACATAGCCCGCCTCCTCACGGACCAGCAGGCTACCTTCAGACGGGAGATGGACGAGTTCCGCCAGGAGATGCGGGACCTTGTGAGAGGGAAGGCCGCCATCCCTGCACAGATAGAGCCGAACCCCAATAGCCTCAAGAGGAAGTCTGAGCAGGTAGTTCACATTGAGCATGCCACTCCTAGTGATCCATTTGATGATATGTCTTCAGATCTGTTTGATGCTGATTTTGTTACACTTAGGAGCGGTAGAGCACTGATAACCGGCCTGAGTGACTAAGGTAAAGGTACAGAAATGGTCGTTGCGACCTCAATCACTCAGACTAAGTATATCAAGACAAATCAAACCACTAATAGAAATAAAATCAATCAAACACTCAAATAGCGGTCCAGCTATGAGATTAACCTGGTATAGCACCCAGGGTCGAACTCAAGGAGCACGGGTTGGCCAAAGGCCTACGAAGTAGTAAAAATAAAATAAAATAAAAGACAAGTATTTTTAGTGGTTTTTAATGATTTTTATATTTTTTATATATTTTTAAATGTGAAGAAAATAAAAGAAACACAAAATCAATCACACTTTGGCTAATTATTTAATGTGTCAAAAACCAAGCAAAAATTCAAACAAAAATGTTTTTATGTTTTTTTAGGTTTTTTAGTGTTTTTGGTTAATTTTTGATAATTTTCTGATGTATATTTTATTTTCTAAAAATCAAACAGTGATAGAAAAGCAAGGTACTGTCCAGCCAGGACCAAAATCCCTAAATAAAATATCTAAGGATCTCAAGAGGGCCTGGAGGTATTTTTCCTGTATACTAGACAGAACAAGGAAAATTTGAGTACCAAAATTATTGTTTTTGGGTTTTTAAATTATTTATTATAATTTTTATGAGTTTTTAGGTGTTTTTGAATTTTTAGGGTTTTTACTCAGTGAAAAATAGCCAAAATTGGCTAGAAATTAAAAGAGCACAAAAGAAACAGTACCTACTTTTTATGGAATTTTTGAGGGGGTTTTTATATTTTTTTGGGATTTTTAAAACTAGACAGTGGCTGAAATAAAGGTTTTTGAATTTTTAAAAATAACAATCTCAAAAATGTCCTCAAAAATTCTCAAAAATCCTACAACATGGCAGGAGCCATGTATCAAATTTTCATCGAATTTGGAGGTGATTTGATATTTTATTCAAAAATCAAAAGAGGGCACTGTGCACAGGGACTGAAGTGCAAATACCCGAAGTTCTGGGGGTCCAGGTGTAAAATACCCAGCAACGCACGCGCGTGGCGCGTGCCTGGGGCACTCAGGGACCTCTTTGTAATAAAAACAAGGTTCTGGGACTAATTGGTAACTCGTACCAAAAGTCTAAGGACCTCAGTTGCAATTTACCCACGAATAAAAGCACATGCGCAATTAAAACATTCACAGGGGCATAGATGCAATTACTAAAAAGTTTTCATTCATTTATGAACATCCAGAACTACAGGGACTAAGGTTGCAAATACACCAAAATCACACGTGACGAAGCACGTGGCTCATACAGGCAGGGGCATACATGCAAATAAACTAAAGTATGAGGTCCAATGTGCAAATAACCCAACGAAAATAAAATGCGAAAAATATTTACAGGACTGAAACTAAAAACATAAACTAAGAGGGGGCCTAAGACAAATTACCCCTTATTTAACGTCGACGGGCGGATGATTGACGCGTGGCTGATCTGACGGTTCTGGACGAAGGGCGCCTTTCTCCTTTCGCACGTGGCCCTGATCGACGTCTGAGAAGAGGGTACGTGGAAGATCTAACGGACGTTGGTGGCTGGTGCCTCTCTCTCTGCGCGGATGGTCCAGATCGTCCCTCTGAATGATCGGACGGTCACTGCAGCTCCGTGGATGGATGGACCCTGTTAAAACTGGAGCGCTGAGGACGATCGGACGGCGGCTGAAGATCCTCGAAGAACAGGTGCCCGGCGACTTTCGTCGGCCTCGTGTGAGCGCTGGAATCCTCCCCTGCTGCCTCCGAAGATCGGAGAAGGTGCGCGATGAAGCTCCGCAGCTGATGGTGGTCTCCGATGGCCCAGCCGAGCCCTGGAGGGGCTCCGGCGAGGTCGGCGGAGGAGAGCTCCTGTCTGAATGTCGGGAGGCCTCAGATGGCCTCCTCTGGTCCTACAAAAAGGCTCAGAAGCTTCGCGGGTCGAGGGCAAAGTGCCTCGACCCAGTTAGGCATCGTGGGGGTGATGTGTGCGTCGGAGCGGATGAATCCCCACGAAGCGACGGCGAGGGGATTCGAATCCCACCTCCTTTGCGAGCTGGGTTGAACGGAGGGGCGGAGAAGGTGCGCGGAGGGAAGGCGGAGGTGAATATGGGTTCCGATGATCGAACGGACGCGGGAGGTGGTCGGAATCGATGGAACGCGGCGGCGGAGCGGATTGGGGCAAAATGAAAATTAGGCTAAATAGGGAAGCTAAGGGATTACCTGGGCGGTCGATGAGACTATGCTGGAGCTGGGGTAGCTCCTGGTCGTGGCCTCAAGGGTTGTCTCGGCCCGAGGCTCGAGCTCCTGCTCTGGGCGGAGCACGGCGGCGCTAAGTCGCCGGATCAGTGGAAACCAGCCCCTCTCCTCGCTGCGACACGGGCAACCGAGAGCTGTCACCTCAGGGGCTGCTGTGGAGGTCACGGGACAGAGAATGGGGAACCAAATATGATCAAAGAATGCGGCGGAGCTGGGTATTTAAATGGCTGGGGGTCCGAAAAGAGGAGCTCGGGTAGGGTCATGGAGGCGCGCGGACCCCGAGGTAGATGCCCGGCGAGGGTGTCGGATGTGGGAGGTGTCAAACGGAGCCGGGGTTAGGGTGTTAGGCAATCGGGTCGAGCGGGTATAAAATGGAGAAATCGGGTTGGCCGCTCGAACCCGTGGGAAGTGGTCCTGGGGGGGCCAGTTGACCGGGCGGTCAACATCCCCAGGACCCAATGGTTAGCTGCCACGTGGAGGATGTTTGAAGCTCAAAAATGAGGCAGCAAATGGCCGATTTTCCAAAAACTTAAAACATGAATTATTTTTATTTTATTTTTTTCTATTTTTTTGGTGATTTTTAATTAATTTTTGGAAATAAAAATAAGGTATTTACAATATATAGCTATATATAGGTATATGTACAATATGTTGGTTTTTGATTTTTGATTTTTAATGATTATTTTTGTACAATTTTATTCCTATTTTATATTTTATTTATTTATAGAATAAAATGAGGAATAAAAGGATATTTTTATTTTATTTTTAATTATTTATATACATAGGTGAAATAAATAGATATGTACAACTATGTACATGGCATATGTACAATATATTTTTATAATTTTAATTTTGTTATTTTTATTTGATTTTTGTTTTGATTCTTTTTATTTATTTTATTTACAATATATAACATAGAATATTTACAAAAAGTTTAGAAAATAATTTTATTTATTTATAAGGTTAAATAAATAAGGAGGCATGGTCTATGTACATGGTGAAAGGATATTTTTGGTCTTTTTGGTTTTTAGCTTTTTGTTTTGTTTTTATACTTTATAAATATATACAAATATGTACAAGCATATTTTTGGGTGAGGAAAATATAATTTTATTTATTTACAAATATTTACACATGAGCCCCTATCTCCCTCTACTTTGGCTTTTATGCGGTCAGGTCCATGCTGAGCCCTCCCTTGGGCTAGGTTGCTCAATATTTATTCTAAATATTTCCCTCTTTTTCTTTTTCATCTTTATTCTTTTATTTTTGCACAAAAACATGCTAATTATAGATTTTTACAAGATGCATGCTTTTGCTAATTATTCCTATTTACAAGTATCTACATGCATTTGCATAGGTTTTTGTAGCTAAAATATAAGAATAAAGAGTGATGAATGGGTATTCATCACCCCCCTATAATATACTTTGCTAGTCCCTTAGCAAACACTTATGTGAAAAAGAAGTGAAAACGAAAGAAAGAAAAAGAAAAAGAGGATGTACATGGATCAAGGTTGATTATTAAACTTGCCTTCATTAAATTGAGGTATGGAGCTCAATCAGATCTTTGGATTATTAATGTGTCGGAACCTTATTTAGACTTAAGCTTAAAACCTAACAGCCTCTAAGTTCCACCAATCTATAACCAAGACTCCTCAATGCTCCAGATCAGAACAAGTCATCAATCACAAACCCTGAAGACCATGAATCTTTTCTTGTCCTGTGAAAGTGAGGTCTAAGCTCTCCACCTCAGAAATGGCAACTTGACAACCCTCCCCAACAAGGTAACTCTATGACCTCAATCTGGCCACTCTTTCCTCGAGGAGCGGGGTATTCCCTTCTAAGTTCAAGTACAACCGGCTCAAGAAGAGGGGGAAGAAGAGAATGGGTCAAGGCCAGTGTAGCCAAGTACCCTTGGGAGCTTGACCAGTGTAGCCAAGTCTCCCTGCTGCAAGCTACAACAGGTGGATCATAAAACCAAGCTTTGCTTATTGCACTTATATACATACTCCGGTGGGATTATCATTTTCTCTCAGACCCACCACTTTTTTGGAGTTCTTTTCTTTTTGCACATTTTTTTTCGAGTGCATCTATACAACATATACATGTGCAGCATATATACAAGGAGTTTTTCCTCTTGAGCCAGTAGACTATCCCTCTTTTGAAGCTTTATTGCAACCCACAACTCCCGTCGTTAGACCTCATGGCAACCAGACCAAGTTGAGACGCACTTCCTTCACTATAAGAAGAAGAGAGGTTCCGCCTAGAAGTACTACCGTCATATGCTACCCCAAGTCAAGGAAGACTGCCTCCTCACCACCTCATCCGTAGAGAGCTCGGTGCATAGTGCGGGTGTCCAAGTAAAGCCATAATCTATATGAGTCATGTGTTGTTGTTAAGTGCTCTACTTAGGCTCATTGAGATGACATGTGATCATAGCCTAGTGGACTCAAAGAATTAAGTCGCCATGGACCTGAAAAGCCTTAAACCTAAGCCCTATAAGGTTCCTCATAGAAATTAGGTGGATTAAGATCTTAATCAAGCTCCATTTCTCAATTTGATTCCAGGCTAGTTTAAATGTCAACTATCATCCAGAAAACTATATACATATGTACAAAAAGATGCTTATTTACACAATATTTTACAATCCTGCAAAATTTTTGAAAAATGTTTTGAAATCATGAATGGATGATGCATGAAGTGCAAGTTTTGCAAAAAGGTATTTACACAAGATTTTTGCAAACTTTTGATTTTCAAAACATTTTGGAAAAATTTTGTACTATATACATAATTTTGATACAAAAATATTTACACAAGCTTTACACAAAAGATTTTTGAAATCATTTTTACAAAAATAATTTGTACACTAGCTATGTATGTGCAAATAAAAGAAGATTATGAACATGAAAAATTTTTAATTTTTGTGATTTTTAGCCATTTTATTTATTAACACACTCACACAAAGTACGAGTTATGGCTAAGGTATATATGAAATATATACACACCCCCTATACTTAGCTCGAACGATGTCCTCGGAGTCAAGAGCGATGAAGAAGACATAACTCGTGCTATGTATAGGGAAGTGAAAAGAAAGGCTATACAAAAGAAGAATGAAAAGTCAAGAGGGGCTTAGGTCTCCCCTCTATACTTAGGATCAAGTAATCCTAAGTATAGCAGGCTGTATACTAAGGGAAAACCTGAGTGCAGAATGTACAGGGTCTACCCCCCCTATACTTAGGATGAAATATCCCTAAGTATGGGCAGCAAAACAGGGGTAAACAGAAACAAAAGAAATACCCAAAAGGTCTCACATCCCCCCTATACTTAGGGTAAAGTGCACCCTAAGTATAGCATAATCACAAGATGGAGGAAGGGATGTGGGACTAAAGAATGTGATGATATGGACATCTGGATCTATATACAGCAGAAGATTAGTGAAACTCAGGCGTGAGATGCATTAGATGTGAGTCAAAGACCACATCTCACGCAAAATGAATAGGGGCAATATCAACGACTCGCGGCTCATGATCTAGAAATGGCTTGAGCCGCTGGCCGTTCACTCGAAAGGTACTCTCAGAAGACAACTCGGATATGTCGATGCTACCGTTGTCGTGTACCTTCCGAACCAGATAAGGTCCTTTCCATTTGCTCTGTAGCTTCCCTGGAAATAATCTAAGCCTCGCATCAAACAGCCATACTCTCTGTCCAATCTCAAAATGCTTGTGGCTGATATGAGAATCATGCCACTCCTTGACTTTCTCCTTATAATGTAGGCTGCTTGAGAAAGCTGCATCTCTAAGCTCCTCCAGGGCAGCTAGCTCTGCCCTCCTCTGATCTCCCATACCATCTGGATCCATCAAAATATCTGTAACTGCCCAAAGTGACTTGTGCCTCAGCTCAACAGGTAAGTGGCATGGCTTGCCATACACGAGGCGAAAGGGAGATGTGCCCAAAGGTGTCTTGAAAGACGTCCGATATGCCCACAAGACCGAGTCCAAAAGCTGTGACCAATCCTTTCGGTCAGGACGGACGACTTTCTGCAGAATAGTCTTGATCTCCCTATTCGACACTTCGGCTAGACCATTCGTCTGTGGATGGTAAGGTGTAGCAACACGATGGTCTATGCCGAACTCGCTAGCAAGTGCCTTCACCTGGTCGTTGATGAAGTGAGATCCCCCATCAGAAATCAGAACTCGTGGAACCCCGAACCGCATGATGATATGCTTCCTCAAAAATCTGCAAACGGTCCTCGCATCAGCGGCTCGGGCGGGGATAGCCTCCACCCAACGACTCACATAATCGACGGCCAACAGAATGTACTCAAATCCCTGACTTTTAGGGAATGGACCCATGAAATCGATGCCCCATGCGTCAAAAACCTCACAGAAGTAAATGGGCTGCATCGGCATCATATCACGCTGTCCACAAGTGCCCATCCTCTGACAGTCAGTACACCTCTTCACGAACTCATCTGAGTCCTTGAAGAGGGTAGGCCACCACAAGCCGGATTGGAGCACTTTCTGTGCCGTTCTCCTCCCAGAATGATGTCCTCCTGCCTCAAGCTTGTGGCAGTAGGTGAGGACGCTATGGTGTTCCTCCTGAGGAATGCACCGACGCCAGACGCTATCCCCTCCTTCGTGGTAAAGGATGGGATCCTCCCAATGGTAGGACTTGGCCTTTGCAAGGAAGGTCTCAAGTTTCTGTCTGGGCCAATCTTGTGGGACTTTCCCAACAACGAGAAAGTTCACAATATCGGCATACCATGGAAGTGAGGCGATAGCAAGGATCGCCTCATCTGGGAAGGTATCTCTAATAGGGTCAATCTGCTCAGAATCCTCAGGCTGCTCTAGTCGGGAGAGATGATCCGCCACCACATTCTTGACTCCAGGCTTATCCTTGATCTCAATGTCGAACTCCTGGAGTAGAAGGATCCATCTAGTCAGTCTGGCCTTGGCATCCTTCTTTGCCATGAGGTACCTGATGGCGGTGTGATCTGTAAACAAAGTCACTCTAGATCCGATGATATATGATCTGAACTTATCCAGGGCGAACACTACTGCTAGCATCTCCTTCTCTGTGACTGTATAATTCTGCTGGGCGGAATCCAATGTGCGGCTAGCATAGTGTATAGCAAATGGAACTCCATCCCTCCTCTGTCCCAGCACTGCCCCTACGGCAAAATCGGAGGCGTCCGTCATGATCTCGAATGGGAGAGACCAATCAGGCAGCTGGAGGACAGGAGCCTCAATAACACACTGCTGGAGAGTAGCAAACGACGAGAGACACTTGTCATCGACAAGGAACTCGGTGTCTTTCATCAAGAGGTCAGTCAACGGCCGGGCAATCCTGCTGAAATCCTGAATAAATCTCCGATAAATTCAACGTGCCCCAGAAATGACCGTAACTGCCTCAAATTGGACGGCGGTGCGAGTTTCCTAATGACATCAACCTTGGCCGGATCAACCTCCATGCCCCTGTTGGAGATGATGTGGCCAAGCACCGTCCCTTGAGTCACCATGAAGTGACTCTTCTCCCAAGATAGCACCAAATGATACTCAATACATCGCTGGAGTACTCGATCTAGGCAGTCAAGACAAGAATCAAATCCGTCGCCGTAGATCAAGAAATCATCCATGAAGACCTCCAAGCACTCCCCTACCATGTCCGAAAAGATCGACAGCATGCACCTCTGAAAAGTCGCAGGGGCATTGCATAGCCCAAATGGCATACGTCGAAAAGCATATGTGCCGAAGGGACATGTAAAGGTGGTCTTCTCCTGGTCCTCAGGAGCGATGGCCACTTGGTTGTAGCCCGAGTACCCATCCAGGAAGCAATAATGGCTCTTCCCTGCCAGTCTCTCAATGATCTGGTCAATAAAAGGCAGGGGGAAATGGTCCTTCTTGGTGGCTTGGTTGAGTCTCATGTAGTCAACACAAACCCTCCAAGAGGTGGGTACTCGTGTAGCGATCTCCTCTCCCGACTCACTGATCACAGTCGTGATGCCCGTCTTCTTGGGCACCACATGCAAGGGGCTAACCCACTTGGAGTCGGAAATGGGATAAATAAAACCTGCACCCCACCATTTTGATATTTCCTTCATCACAACCTCTCTCAGGTTGGGGTTAAGACGCCGCTGGAACTCACGCGATGGCTTTGCCCCATCCTCGAGATAGATATGGTGGGAGCACACTGATGGACTAATCCCATGGAGATCTGCTACGCTCCATCCGATCGCCTTGCGGTTATTTTCAAGAACCCCCATCAAACGGGATTCCTGCTCTCCAGTCAACTCAGCGGAGATGATGACTGGGTACATCTCTGGCTCGCCCGCAAGGAATCGATACTTCAGCGAAGTAGGGAGCGGCTTCAGCTCTGGAATGCTGGGTGCCGGCAAATCTGGCTGCGGAAGAAACTGAGTGAAAGCTGCAAGGTCGGCCAGATCTGCCTGGGAAAGTGAAAGCGTACTCTCACAAACTGGATCGGGGGAAGGCGGCTCAACTGCACTGTCTCTGGTCTGCTCTGCCTCTACCTCCTCCTCATCTGTAGGCTCAGGTGGAATCAGGTCTGGCATCTGATCATCACAATCGGCCCAATCAGACTCTGAATCCGAGGGATCTGTATCAACCGTGGTGGCATCAGTACCACCGGAAAACAGGGTGGCCACAGCACCACCATCACTAAACATCGTGCTGCGATCAAGAACCGGCTCTGCTGCCTCAATGGTATCCTGAACCAGGTCTGTGCTCTCCGGACTCTCCTCTGCTGTCGTCTCTGCATCAGCTGTATCTGAAAGTGAGAAGGTGGTCTGTGTCTCAAGATCTGCCCAAGCTGCCTCATCATCTGTGATCACAAAATCACAGTCCTGGTGGATGTCTGGCTCTGCGTCTGTCAGCTGCTCTGAGTCTGTACTCGCATCTGAGCTGGCTCTGAATCTAGCTCCGTAGTCCTCGACCATCTCTATTTGTATACTCTCGCCCTGGACGCGAAAGTACACCTTCCCGCTATCATGATCAGTCACCGCCTTGGCTGTGGCCAAGAACGGACGACCAAGGATGATGGGGGTATCGGTCACTGACTCAGGGATCTCCATGTCCAACACTACGAAGTCCACGGGGAATTTCAGGCCCTGAATCGTGACGATAACATCTCGTAATAACCCCTTCGGCCTCTTGACAGATCGATCAGCAAACTGAAGGACTGTCCTGCTCTGTCGAAGAGTGCCCAACTCGAAGCGGTCGAGAAGGGCTGCCGGAAGAAGGTTGATCGACGATCCGCTATCTAGAAGAGTACGGTCGAACCTCTGCTCATTGATCTGGCATCTGACATACGGGGCCCCTGAATCTGGCCTCTTGGCTGGCAGGCGGTTCTGGATCGCAAAACACGTGGCCTTGGTCAGCACATGGATCTCTGAAGTGTGGTTCCTCCTCCTTCTCCTGACTGTAGTCCTTTCTCTCAAAGATCGCTGGAGAAGGGGGATGTGCTGCAAAGCCTCCTGGAGGGTCAGCTGGATGTGGAATCGATCAATCATGCTCTGGCTGAACTCCTCAAACTCTCTCTTTTTTGGATCATTTTTCTTCCCCTTCCCCATCTGAAGGGCTCTAGGGAAGGGGATCACAGGGTCCTTCTCAGATGAAGGACTAGGAAAAGGGCTAAGCGGTTCAAGGACCGGATCCACTACATCATGCACCACAGTGGGACCAGAAGAAAGTAAACCCTTTCCTTTATTCACAACAGAGTTCCGAGATACAGGAATACGAGGAAAAACATCATCTCTATCTGTACAAACACCGGTGGCCTCAGTACCACCACGGGCTGGCTCTGCTGCTGCTGCTGGTAGACGTCGTGCGGCATCAGTACCGCGGGCTGGCTCGGCTGAACGGGTGGCATCAGTACCACCTCCTAGATCTGGTGAAGCGGCGGCCTCAGTACCGCCGGTGGGATCAGCATCCTTGGTGGCTTCAGTGCCACCGTCATCGTCTGGAGCAGCCTCAGTACCGCTCTCCTCCTCCTCCTGTGGCGCCTCGGGATGAAGCTCAGATGAGGCGCCGCCGCCTGCTGGGGTCCTACCGCTCCTAAGTGTGACAAAATCAGCATCAAATAGATCCGAAGATGTATCATCAAATGGGTCACTAGGAGTGGCTAACTCAGTATGTACTACCTGCTCAGATTTCCTCTTGAGGTTGTTCGGATTCGGCTCGATCTGGGCTGGTATGGCGGCCTTCCCTCTCACCAGGTCCCGCATCTCCTGGCGGAACTCGTCCATCTCCCGTCTGAATGTTGCCTGCTGGTCCGTGAGGAGGCGGGCAATGTCATCCAAAGCGGGGCTCTCGTGGGAGCCCGACGGGTGACCTCTCTGTGGGTGAGGCTGCTGGAACTGCTGCTGCTGGTGCTGGTAAGAGGGGTATGATGGAGGGTGCTGCTGCTGGTATCCCAGGTGAGCCTGCTGCTCACGTCTCCATGACTGCCCCTGCTGCTGATAGGGACGCGGACCGAAGGATGACTGGTGCTGCTGATATGCTGGGGGCTGCTGCTGCGACTGGTGCTGGTCTCTCTGCTGGGAGTACTGCCCTCCCTGTCCTGACGGCTGCTGCTGGGGCTGGGTACCACCACTCCCCCACCTGAATCCGGGATGGTCTCGTCGGATCCCAGGCTGGGGGCGGTCATACCAAATCCCGTTGACATCCATCAACGGCTCGGCATCGTAGGGGGCTGGCGGGAGTACTGCCAAAGGCTGGTCTGGCTGGTAGACCACCATCTGCATCTCTGGAGATGGTGGGGACTGGTAGGTGGGCTGCGGCTGCTGGTACGGCTCCGCCTGTACAAGATGGACCTGTCTAGGCTGCACGTGGGTGCTGGAGCGCTGGGACGAGCTGCTGCTGCCGGCGTCGCCTCGCGACTGAAGACGGGGCTGAGAAGCCGTTTGTGCCTCCTGGAGACACATGAGCTGTGTCTTCATGTCGCTCAGAACCTGTGCCATCTGCTCCATCTGCGTGATACCCTGGCACTGCTTCTTCTCTATCAGCTCCATGCGGTCCAGCTTCTCGCTGATAATGCCCATGTCCGCAGCTGATGACTCTGCCTGTGCTGCTGCGGCTGCGGACGAACTGGATGGACCTGCATCTACCCGTGCTATCCGCTGGTACTGCACGGGTCCTTGCTGATGTGGCTGGGTCTTCTGCGTATACAACCTGGTCTGAGACATCACCATATAGTTCTCAGCCATCTCCTCGTAGATGGCCCAGACCTGGTCATGGTCCTTGGCAAAGTAGGACCCCCCACACGAAGCGTTCACCAGACCCTGAAGCTCTGGCGTCAACCCGCTGAAAAAGCTCTGAACTAGGTTCGGCTTGGAGATGTCGTGGTGCGGGCATCGGTCTAGGAGCTCTCGAAACCTCTCCCATGCCTCGTGGAACTGCTCATTGGGGAACATGGAGAAGTTGCTGATCAGGGCCCTCGCTGCATTCGTCCGCCCGAGTGGATAGTACTTGTTCAAGTACTCGGTGCGGAGCTGCTCCCAGGTATAGACAAACCTCCCAAGATGCTTCAGCCAGGTGGCTGCTCTATCTTCCAGTGAAAACGAGAAGGCTATCATCCGGATCGTGTCCTGGTCCACATGCCGGTCGTGGACAGTGCTGCAAATCATCAGGAACTCCTGGAGGTGGAGGTGGGGCTCCTCAGTGGCGAGTCCGTGGAAGCGGGGTAGCATCTGCAGGGTGTTCGGGGGGAACTTGAAGTCCCCCACGATCGCCGGCACCACTACCCAGTGATGCATCAGAGTAGATCCGGGATTGTGTAAATCCCGCATCGGTCGTGGTGGTCCTCCTGCTCCGGCGGCTGCTGCCGCTGCGGCGGCGGCCGCGGCTGCTGCGCTGCTGCTGCGGCTCGTGCCTCTGCATCAGGTCCGTCCTCAGGCTCGCTCTGCTCATCTCGCTCTACTCTGAGCCTCTCCAACTCTCTCCTCATCTCAAATCATATATGCTCCCTGATCGCGGAGCTGCTGCTGGACTGTATTGAGTGATGCGATCAGGGTGGAGTTGATCGCTCCCTGGTCTAGTACAATATGCTCTGGCTGACGGGAGTGATTGTCTGAACTGCCGGCTCCGGCCATGTCGACGTCTGCAAAATCAAACGAGCCCAACTCAGGTGCTGTCAAATGTATCAATCTCTCCTCGGGCTCGTATCTCTCAGGTAGATCAGAAAGGGGGTCGAGGGGGAACAGGGTGGAGTCGTACTCGGGCTCGGAGAGCGGGTCTGAGCTCTCGCGAGCCAACCTAGATGATGAGGTAGACGCGCCCGAAAGTGGTGCAGCCAGAGGCTGCCTAAGAGACCGTCTACCCTTCATCTTGATCTGGCGAGTAAGGCGGATGAGATCTGGAAAAATTACGATCAGAAAACAAACCCCCGGTTCACCAACGCAACGCAAGCTAAAGACCGTGAAAGTTCGGTCAAATTATCTTGTCGATTTTATTTTGGTGAACAATCAGAATATCAGAGCGCTTACGTGACCTGTTGGGATATCCGATGCTAACCCAACCGACTGGTCCGCACGGAAGAGTCGGTAGTCAGTCGGGACTAGCAACGGGGGGCTCTACCTAGGGTGCGGGTCACTCTCTCGCGCATCCAAACCAATCAATGAGGGGGTTGCTCTCCCCAAGACAGAATTTTTAGGGTGAGCGGGTTTTAAGATCAATAATTTTAGCAGTCCCAATTTTATGGTTTCACTTTTTTTATATTTTTCAAAGCAAACAAAAGGCCTAACGAATTTTTCGGTTCTCCTGGTTATTAAGTCCAAAACAGGGGGGAGAAGACGAAAAAGCCGATGCACGATAAATCAATGATGCATGCAAAGTCAGAAATGCGTACCTGTCTCCAGCTCTCTACATGCAATATGATCCGCGCATAAAAGTAAAGACAGAAAGTAAACTAACCTAAATGATGCAGCGGTAAAACCGAGTCCTAGACGAGCAAGTCTAGCGAAGAGCCGTCTAACCGGTCACCGACCTCCAAGCCAAAGAGTCCGGTCTTGGCCCGTCCCTCCTCTGTCCGACAAATCAGGGGTAGGAGTAAGCGCTTTACAGGAAGGGCTGCGGCACGTAGGCTACGGAGGCAAATGAATCGGTTATTTTTATTATTTATTTTAAGTAGGTCCAATTAATCGATCTATGGGAACAGATATGCAATTAGGGGTGTGGATCCTACTAGTTACGGCACATTCACCAGAAAATCCTAAGTCTAGGGGCTCCAGCAAAAACCGCGAAAAACCGGAAAAGATAGAAATAAAAGAAAAATAAAACCGCGAAGAAAGCCGTGAAAAACCGCGAAGGTCCTAAAGGGTCCCCCGAGCACACCGGTGCTCGGCGAAACAGACCCGCTACGGTCAAGTCACAAGAGTGTCCAAGTCCTGTCCCTATATTATTACAATAATAAAAATAAAATAAAATCCTACTCTAACCTCACACCACTCAACTCTCTCCCTCTCGCTCTCTCCTACGGCTTCGTAGAGAAGGAAGCCGCCTCCAAGTTCCTCGGCTGCACCGGCTCCTCGAAAGTTGCCTCCGCGGTCCTTGGGCCCTCGCAAGAAAAAGAGAAGAGTGGTCAGACAAGCAAAAATAATCAAATAATAAGGAAAAAGAAATGAAAATAAAGGTGAGGGTATATATGCAAAAAAGGAAAATAAAATAAACACACAAAATAAAACAAAAATAAAAATAAAAGAAAATGAAAAATAAATCAAAATAAAACAAAAAGAAAATAGAAACAAAAGCCGCGAAAAGCCGCGAGCTCCGAAGAGCCGCGAAAAGCCGCGAAAACAAAAACGAAAAAACAAAAAGAACTACTAAGCCGTGCTCCCCGGCAACGGCGCCATTCTGATAACCGGCCTGAGTGACTAAGGTAAAGGTACAGAAATGGTCGTTGCGACCTCAATCACTCAGACTAAGTATATCAAGAAAAATCGAACCACTAATAGAAATAAAATCAATCAAACACTCAAATAGCGGTCCAGCTATGAGATTAACCTGGTATAGCACCCAGGGTCGAACTCAAGGAGCACGGGTTGGCCAAAGGCCTACGAAGTAGTAAAAATAAAATAAAATAAAAGACAAGTATTTTTAGTGGTTTTTAATGATTTTTATATTTTTTTATATTTTTAAATGTGAAGAAAATAAAAGAAACACAAAATCAATCACACTTTTGCTAATTATTTAATGTGTCAAAAACCAAGAAAAAATTCAAACAAAAATGTTTTTATGTTTTTTAGGTTTTTTAGTGTTTTTGATTAATTTTTGATAATTTTCTGATGTATATTTTATTTTCTAAAAATCAAACAGTGATAGAAAAGCAAGGTACTGTCCAGCCAGGACCAAAATCCCTAAATAAAATATCTAAGGATCTCAAGAGGGCCTGGAGGTATTTTTCCTGTATACTAGACAGAACAAGGAAAATTTGAGTACCAAATTATTGTTTTTGGGTTTTTAAATTATTTATTATAATTTTTATGAGTTTTTAGGTGTTTTTGAATTTTTAGGGTTTTTACTCAGTGAAAAATAGCCAAAATTGGCTAGAAACTAAAAGAGCACAAAAGAAACAGTACCTAATTTTTATGGAATTATTGAGGGGGTTTTTATATTTTTTGGGATTTTTAAAACTAGACAGTGGCTGAAATAAAGGTTTTTGAATTTTTAAAAATAACAAATAAACTCAAAAATGTCCTCAAAAATTCTCAAAAATCCTACAACATGGCAGGAGCCATGTGTCAAATTTTCATCGAATTTGGAGGTGATTTGATATTTTATTCAAAAATCAAAAGAGGGCACTGTGCATAGGGACTGAAGTGCAAATACCCGAAGTTCTGGGGGTCCAGGTGCAAAATACCCAGCAACGCACGCGCGTGGTGCGTGCCTGGGGCACTCAGGGACCTCTTTGTAATAAAAACAAGGTTCTGGGACTAATTGGTAACTCGTACGAAAAGTCTAAGGACCTCAGTTGCAATTTACCCACGAATAAAAGCACATACGCAATTAAAACATTCACAGGGGCATAGATGCAATTACTAAAAAGTTTTCATTCATTTATGAACATCCAGAACTACAGGGACTAAGGTTGCAAATACACCAAAATCACACGTGACGAAGCACGTGGCTCATACAGGCAGGGGCATACATGCAAATAAACTAAAGTATGAGGTCCAATGTGCAAATAACCCAACGTAAATAAAATGCGAAAAATATTTACAGGACTGAAACTAAAAACATAAACTAAGAGGGGGCCTAAGACAAATTACCCCTTATTTAACGTCGACGGGCGGATGATTGACGCGTGGCTGATCTGACGGTTCTGGACGAAGGGCGCCTTTCTCCTTTCGCACGTGGCCCTGATCGACGTCTGAGAAGAGGGCACGTGGAAGATCTAACGGACGCTGGTGGCTGGTGCCTCTCTCTCTGCGCGGATGGTCCAGATCGTCCCTCTGAATGATCGGACGGTCACTGCAGCTCCGTGGATGGATGGACCCGGTTAAAACTGGAGCGCTGAGGACGATCGGACGGCGGCTGAAGATCCTCGAAGAACAGGTGCCCGGCGACTTTCGCCGGCCTCGTGTGAGCGCTGGAATCCTCCCCTGCTGCCTCCGAAGATCGGAGAAGGTGCGCGATGAAGCTCCGCAGCTGATGGTGGTCTCCGATGGCCCAACCGAGCCCTGGAGGGGCTCCGGCGAGGTCGGCGGAGGAGAGCTCCTGTCTGAATGTCGGGAGGCCTCAGATGGCCTCCTCTGGTCCTGCAAAAAGGCTCAGAAGCTTCGCGGGTCGAAGGCAAAGTGCCTCGACCCAGTTAGGCGCCGTGGGGGTGATGTGTGCGTCGGAGCGGATGAATCCCGGCGAAGCGACGACGAGGGGATTTGAATCCCAGCTCCTTTGCGAGCTGGGTTGAACGGAGGGGCGGAGAAGGTGCGCGGAGGGAAGGTGGAGGTGAATATGGGTTCCGATGATCGAACGGACGCGGGAGGTGGTCGGAATCGATGGAACGCGGCGGCGGAGCGGATTGGGGCAAAATGAAAATTAGGCTAAATAGGGAAGCTAAGGGATTACCTGGGAGGTCGATGAGACTATGCTGGAGCTGGGGTAGCTCCTGGTCGTGGCCTCAAGGGTTGTCTCGGCCTGAGGCTCGAGCTCCTGCTCTGGGCGGAGCACGGCGGCGCTAAGTCGCCGGATCAGTGGAAACCAACCCCTCTCCTCGCTGCGACACGGGCAACCGAGAGCTGTCTCAGGGGCTGCTGTGGAGGTCACGGGACAGAGAATGGGGAACCAAAGATGATCAAAGAATGCGGCGGAGCTGGGTATTTAAATGGCTGGGGGTCCGAAAAGAGGAGCTCGGGTAGGGTCATGGAGGCGCGCGGACCCCGAGGTAGATGCCCGGCGAGGGTGTCGGATGTGGGAGGTGTCAAACGGAGCCGGGGTTAGGGTGTTAGGCAATCGGGTCGAGCGGGTATAAAATGGAGAAATCGGGTTGGCCGCTCGAACCTGTGGGAAGTGGTCCTGGGGGGGCCAGTTGACCGGGCGGTCAACATCCCCAGGACCCAATGGTTAGCTGCCACGTGGAGGATGTTTGAAGCTCAAAAATGAGGCAGCAAATGGCCGATTTTCCAAAAACTTAAAACATGAATTATTTTTATTTTATTTTTTTCTATTTTTTGGTGATTTTTAATTAATTTTTGGAAATAAAAATAAGGTATTTACAATATATAGCTATATATAGGTATATGTACAATATGTTGGTTTTTGATTTTTGATTTTTAATGATTATTTTTGTACAATTTTATTCCTATTTTATATTTTATTTATTTATAGAATAAAATGAGGAATAAAAGGATATTTTTATTTTATTTTTAATTATTTATATACATAGGTGAAATAAATAGATATGTACAACTATGTACATGGCATATGTACAATATATTTTTATAATTTTAATTTTGTTATTTTTATTTGATTTTTGTTTTGACTCTTTTATTTATTTTATTTACAATATATAACATATAATATTTACAAAACGTTTAGAAAATAATTTTATTTATTTATAAGGTTAAATAAATAAGGAGGCATGGTCTATGTACATGGTGAAAGGATATTTTTGGTCTTTTTGGTTTTTAGCTTTTTGTTTTGTTTTTATACTTTATAAATATATACAAATATGTACAAGCATATTTTTGGGTGAGGAAAATATAATTTTATTTATTTACAAATATTTACACATGAGCCCCTATCTCCCTCTACTTTGGCTTTTATGCGGTCAGGCCCATGCTGAGCCCTCCCTTGGGCTAGGTTGCTCAATATTTATTCTAAATATTTCCCTCATTTTCTTTTTCATCTTTATTCTTTTATTTTTGCACAAAAACATGCTAATTATAGATTTTTACAAGATGCATGCTTTTGCTAATTATTCCTATTTACAAGTATCTACATGCATTTGCATCGGTTTTTGTAGCTAAAATATAAGAATAAAGAGTGATGAATGGGTATTCATCAAGCACCAACAGGCGGCGCCTCATCTGAGCGACGACTCGAGGATCCACCCAGGGCGCCAGATGAGGAGGAGGAGGAGAGCGGTACTGAGGCCGCATACGATGATGACGGTGGTACTGATGCCACCAAGGATGCTGATTCCACCGGCAGTACTGAGGCCGCCGCTTCACCAGTTCGAGAAGGTGGTGCTGATGCCACCAGAGTAGCCGAGCCAGCCCGCGGTACTGAGGCCACGAGACGTCCAGTGGCAGAGCCAGTCCGTGGTGGTACTGAGGCCACCGGTGTTCGTTTTGATAGAGATGTTGTTTTTCCTTCGGTTGATGTATCTCAGAACTCTATTTTGAATAAAGGAAAAGGTTTAGTTTCATCTGGTCCCAATGTGGTGAGTGATGTATGTGCGGATCCGGCCGTCGAGCCGTCTAGGCCTTTTCCTAGTCCTTCATCTGCGAAGGACCATGTGATCCCCTTCCCTAGAGCCCTTCAGATGGGGAAGGGGAAGAAAAAGAAAAAGACCCAAAAAAGAGAGAGCAGGAGGAATTCAGCCAGAGCATGATCGACATATTTCACATCCAGCTGACCCTCCAGGAGGCTTTGCGGCACATCCCCCTTCTTCAGCGATCTTTGAGAGACAGGACCACAGTCAGGAGGAGGAGGAGGAACCACACTTCAGAGATTCATGTGCTGACGAAAGCCACGTGTTTCGCGATCCAGAACCGTCTGCCGGCCAAGAGGCCAGATTCAGGGGCCCCGTATGTTAGATGCCAGATTAGTGAGCAGAGGTTCGACCGGACTCTATTGGATAGCGGATCGTCGATCAACCTCCTTCCGGCAGCCCTTCTCGACCGCTTCGAGTTGGGCACTCTTAGACAGAGCAGGACAATCCTTCAATTTGTTAATCGATCTGTCAAGAGGCCGAAGGGGTTGTTGCAAGACGTTATCGTCACGATTCAGGGCCTGAAATTCCCCGTGGACTTCGTAGTGTTGGACATGGAGATCCCTGATTCAGTGGCCGATACCCCCATCATCCTTGGTCGTCCGTTCTTGGCCACAGCCAAGGCGGTGACTGATCACAATAGCGGGAAGGTATACTTTCGCGTCGAGGGCGAGAGTATACAAATAGAGACGGTCGAGGACTACAGAGCCAGAGAGAGAGCACGCTCAGAGGCCAGCACAGATTCAGAGCAGCTGACAGATGCCGAGCCAGACATCCACCAGGATTGTGATTTTGTGATCACAGACGACGAGGCAGCATGGGCAGATCCTGCAGCACAGGCCATCCTCTCATTTTCAGATACCGCTGATGCCGAGATGATAGCAGAGGAGAGTCTGGAGAGCACAGTCCTGGTCCAGGATACCACAGAGGCAGCAGAGCCGGTTCTTGACCGCGACACGGATTTCAGTGATGGTGGTGCTGAGGCCACCGTGTGTTTCGGTGGTACTGATGCCACCTTGTTTGATACAGATCCCTCGGATTCAGAGTCTGATTGGGCCGAATGCGATGATCAGATGCCAGACCTGAGTCCACCTGAGCCTACAGATGAGGAGGAGGTAGATGCAGAGCAGATCAGAGACAGCACAGTTGAGCAGCCTTCTCCAGATCCAGTTTGCGAGAGTTCGCTTTCTTTCTCCCAGGTAGATTTGACAGACTTAGCAGCATTGACACATTTCCTTCCGCAGCCAGATTTGCCAGCGCCCTGCTGTCCAGAGCTTAAGCCGCTCCCTACTTCGCTGAAGTATCGATTCCTTGCGGGCGAGCCTGAGATGTACCCAGTCATCATCTCCGCCGATCTGACTGGAGAGCAGGAATCCCGTTTGATGGGGGTTCTTGAAAAGAACCGCAAGGCAATCGGATGGAGCGTAGCAGATCTCCATGGGATTAGTCCATCAGTGTGCTCCCACCATATCTATCTCGAGGAGGGGGCAAAGCCGTCGCGTGAGTTCCAGCGGCGACTGAACCCCAACCTGAGAGAGGTCGTGATGAAGGAAATATCAAAATGGTGGAGTGCAGACTTTATTTATCCCATTTCCGACTCCAAGTGGGTCAGCCCCTTGCATGTGGTGCCCAAGAAGACAGGCATCACGACTGTGATCAGTGAGTCGGGAGAGGAGATTGCTACACGAGTACCCACCTCTTGGAGGGTCTGTGTTGACTACATGAGACTCAACCAGGCCACCAAGAAGGACCATTTCCCCTGCCTTTTATTGACCAGATCATTGAGAGACTGGCAGGGAAGAGCCATTATTGCTTCCTAGATGGGTACTCGGGCTACAACCAGGTGGCCATCGCTCATGAGGATCAGGAGAAGACCACCTTTACCTGTCCATTCGGAACATATGCTTTTCGACGCATGCCATTTGGGCTTTGCAATGCCCCTGCGACTTTTCAGAGGTGCATGCTGTCGATCTTTTCGGACATGGTAGGGGAGTGTTTGGAGGTCTTCATGGACGATTTCTCGGTCTACGGCAACGGATTCGACTCCTGTCTTGACTTCCTAGACCGAGTACTCCAGCGATGTATTGAGTACCATTTGGTTCTATCTTGGGAGAAGAGTCACTTCATGGTGACTCAAGGGACGGTGCTTGGCCATATCATCTCCAACAGGGGCATGAAGGTTGATCCGGCCAAGGTTGATGTCATTAGAAAACTCGCACCGCCGTCCAATTTGAGGCAGCTACGGTCATTCCTGGGGCATGTTGGATTTTATAGGAGATTTATTCAGGATTTCAGCAGGATTGCCCGGCCGTTGACTGACCTCTTGACGAAAGACATCGAGTTCCTTGTCGATGACAAGTGTCTTTCGTCTTTTGCGACTCTCCAGCAGTGTGTGATTGAGGCTCCTGTCCTCCAGCCGCCTGATTGGTCTCTCCCATTTGAGATCATGACGGATGCCTCCGATTTTGCCGTAGGGGCAGTGCTGGGACAGAGGAAGGATGGAGTTCCATTTGCCATTCACTACGCTAGCCGCACATTGGATTCCGCCCAGCGGAATTACACGGTTACAGAGAAGGAGATGCTAGCTGTAGTGTTCGTCCTAGACAAGTTTCGATCGTATATCATTGGATCTAGAGTGACTTTGTACACAGATCACACCGCCATCAGGTACCTCATGGCAAAGAAGGATGCCAAGGCCAGACTTACTAGATGGATCCTTCTACTCCATGAGTTCGACATTGAGATCAAGGATAAGCCTGGAGTCAAGAATATGGTGGCGGATCATCTCTCCCGTTTAGAGCAGCCTGAGGAGTCTGAGCAGATTGACCCCATTTGAGATACCTTCCCAGATGAGGCGATCCTTGCTATCGCCTCACTCCCGTGGTACGCCGATATTGTGAACTTTCTCGTTGCTGGGAAAGTCCCACAAGATTGTCCCAGGCAGAGGCTTGAGACCTTCCTTGCGAAGACCAAGTCCTACCATTGGGAGGATCCCATCCTTTACCACGAAGGAGGGGATAGCGTCTGGCATCGGTGTATTCCTCAGGAGGAACACCATAGCGTCCTCACTTACTGCCACAAGCTTGAGGCAGGATGACATCATTCTGGGAGGAGAACGGCACAGAAAGTTCTCCAATCCGGCTTGTGGTGGACTACCCTCTTCAAGGACTCAGATGAGTTCGTAAAGAGGTGTACTGACTGTCAGAGGATGGGCACTTGTGGACAGCGTGATATGATGCCGATGCAGCCCATTCACTTCTGTGAGGTTTTCGACGCATGGGGCATCGATTTCATGGGTCCATTCCCTAAGAGTCAGGGATTTGAGTACATTCTGTTGGCCGTGGATTATGTTAGTCGTTGGGTTGAGGCCATCCCCGCCCGAGCTGCTGATGCGAGGACAGATTGCAGATTTTTGAGGAAGCACATCATCACGCGGTTCGGGGTTCCACGAGTTTTGATTTCTGATGGGGGGTCTCATTTCATCAACGACCAGGTGAAGGCCCTTGCTAGCGAGTTCGGTATAGACCATCGTGTTGCTACACCGTACCATCCACAGACGAATGGTCTAGCAGAGGTGTCGAATAGGGAGATCAAGACTATATTGCAGAAAGTCGTCCGCCCTGACCGAAAGGATTGGTCACAGCTTTTGGACTCGGTCTTGTGGGAATATAGGACGTCTTTCAAGACACCATTGGGCACATCTCCCTTTCGCCTCGTATATGGCAAGCCATGCCATTTACCTGTTGAGCTGAGGCACAAGTCACTTTGGGCAGTTACAGATATTCTTATGGATCCAGATGGTATGGGAGACCAGAGGAGGGCAGAGTTAGCTGCCCTGGAGGAGCTTAGAGATACAGCTTTCTCAAACTGCCTACATTATAAGGAGAAAGTGAAGGAGTGGCATGATTCTCATATCAGCCACAAGTATTTTGAGATTGGACAGAGAGTGTGGCTATTGGATGCGAGGCTACGTCTATTTCCAGGGAAGCTACAGAGCAAATGGAAGGGACCCTACTTGGTCAGAAAGGTACACGACAACGGTAGCATCGACATATCTGAGTTGTCTTCTGAGAGTACCTTTCGAGTGAATGGCCAGCGACTCAAGCCGTTTCTAGATCATGAGCCGCGGGTCGCTGATCTTGCCCCTATTCATTTTGCGTGAGATGTGGTCTTTGACTCACATCTAATGCATCTCACGCCTGAGTTCCACTGATCTTCCGCCCTGTATAGATCCAGATGTCCATATCACTACATTCTTTAGTCCCACATCCCTTTCTGCATCTTTTGATTATTCTATACTTAGGGTGCACTTTACCCTAAGTATAGGGGGGATGTGAGACCGTTTGGGTATTTCTTTTGTTTCTGCCTACCCCTGTTTTGCTGCCTATACTTAGGGATATTTCACCCTAAGTATAGGGGGGTAGACCCTGTACATTCTCCACTCGGTTTTCCCTTAGTATACAGCCTGCTATACTTAGGACTATTTAATCCTAAGTATAGGGGGAAGACCCGAGGCCATCTTGACTTTTCATTTATCCGTCTTTGTATATAGCCTTTCATTTCACTTCCCTATACCTAGCACGAGTTATGTCTTCTTCATCGCTCTTGACTCTGAGGACATCGTTCGAGCTAAGTATAGGGGGGTGTGTATATATTTCATATATACATTAGACATAACTCGTACTTTGTGTGAGTGTGTTAATAAATAAAATGGCTAAAAATCACAAAAATTAAAAATTTTCATGTACAGAAACATTCTTTTATTTGCACATAAATAGCTAGTGTACAAATTATTTTTGTAAAAATGATTTCAAAAATCTTTTGTGTAAATTTTGTGTAAATATTTTTTGTATCAAAATTATGTATATAGTACAAAATTTTTCCAAAATGTTTTGAAAATCAAAAGTTTGCAAAAATCTCGTGTAAATGTGTGTAAATATTTTTTTGCAAAACTTGCACTTCATGCATCATCCATTCATGATTTCAAAACATTTTTCAAAAATTTTGCATGTTTGTAAAATTTGTGTAAATAGCATCTTTTGTACATATGTATATAGTTTTTCTGGATGATAGTTGACATTTAAACTAGCCTGGAATCAAATTGAGAACTGGAGCTTGATTAAGATCTTAATCCACCTAACTTCTAAGAGGAACCTTATAGGGCTTAGGTTTAAGGCTTTTCAGGTCCATGGTGACTTAATTCTTTGAGTCCACTAAGCTATGATCACATGTCATCTCAATGAGCCTAAGTAGAGCACTTAACAACAACACATAACTCATATAGATTATGGCTTTACTTGGACACCAGCACTATGCACCGAGCTCTCCACGGATGAGGTGGTGAGGAGGCAGTCTTCCTTGACTTGGGGTAGCATATGAGGGTAGTACTTCTAGGCGGAACCTCTCTTCTTCTTTTAGTGAAGGAAGTGCGTCTCAACTTGGTCTGGTTGCCACGAGGTCTAACGACGGGAGTTGTGGGTTGCAATAAAGCTTCAAAAGAGGGATAGTCTACTAGCTCAAGAGGAAAAACTCCTTGTATATATGCTGCACATGTATATGTTGTACAGATGCACTCGAAAAAAAAATGTGCAAAAAGAAAATAACTCCAAAAAAAGTGGGGGGTCTGATAGAAAATGATAATCCCACCGGAGTATGTATATAGAGTGCAATAAGCAAAGCTTGAGTTCATGATCCACCTGATGTAGCTTGCAGCAGGGAGACTTGGCTACACTGCTCAAGCTTCCAAGGGTACTTGGCTACACTGGCCTTGACCCATTCTCTTCTTCCTCCTCTTCTTGAGCCGGTTGAACTTGAACTTAGAAGGGAATAACCCGCTCCTCGAGGAAAGAGTGGCCAGATTGAGGTCATAGAGTTACCTTGCTGGGGAGGGTTGTCAAGTTGCCATTTCTGAGGTGGAGCGCTTAGACCTCACATTCACAGGACAAGAAAAGATTCATGGTCTTCAGGGTTTGTGATTGATGACTTGTTCTGATCTGGAGCATTGAGGAGTCTTGATTATAGATTAGTGGAACTTAGAGGCTGTTGAGTTTTAGACTTAAGTCCAAATAAGGTTCCGACACACTAATAATCCAAAGATCTGATCGAGCTCCATACCCCAATTTAATGAAGGCAAGTTTAATAATCAACCTTGATCCATGTACATCCTCTTTTTCTTTTTCTTTCTTTCTTTTTCACTTCTTTTTCAAATAAGTGTTTGCTAAGGGACTAGCAAAGTTAAGTATAGGGGGTGATGAATACTCATCCGTCACTCTTTATTCTTATATTTTAGCTACAAAAACCTTTGCAAATGCATGTAGATATGTGTAAATACAAATAATTATCAAAAGCATGCATTGTGTAAAAACCTATAATTAGCATGTTTTTGTGCAAAAATAAAAGAATAAAGATTAAAAAGAAAAAGAGGGAAATATTTAGAATAAATATTGAGCAACCTAACCCAAGGGAGGGCTCAACATGGGCCTGACCGCATAAAAGCCAAAGTAGAGGGAGATAGGGGCTCATGTGTGTAAATATTTATGTAAATAAAATAAAAATATTTTCCTCACCAAAAATAGGCTTCTAAATATGTGTCTATATTTATAAGTATAAAAACAAAAGAAAAAGATAAAAATCAAAAAGAACAAAAACACCACTTTCATCATGTACATGAACCACTCTTTTATATTTATTTAACCTTATAAATAAATAAAATTAATTTCCAAAATATTTGTAAATATTCTATGTGTTATAATGTAAATAAATAAAATAAAAACAATTAAAACAAAAACAAAATAAAAATAACAAAATTAAAAATACAAAAATATATTGTAAATATACATGTAAATAAGTGTGTATATGTATTTATTTTAACCTTGTAAATAAATAATTAAAATAAAATAAAAATATCTTTTTATTCCTTATTTTATAATGAAAATAAATAAAATATAAAATAGGAATAAAATTGCATAAAAATAATAATTAAAAATCAAAAATTAAAAACCCTAATAGTGTACATATACCTATATAGTACATATAGTGTACATACCTTATTTTTATTTCGAAAAAAAATTATTAAAAATCACTAAAAAATAGAAAAAAAATATAATAAAAATATTTCATGTTTTAACTTGTTGCAAATTCGGCCATTTGCTACCTTAATTTTCACCTCCAAGATTAAGCCACGTGGCCTGTTCCTATTGGCCCTGGGGAGTGTTGACCGCCCAGTCAACTACCCCCCCAAGACCACCTCCCGCGGGTCTGGTTCGAGAACCCGATTTCCCCCATTTATCCCTGCCAGACCCGAGCACCATTTAGCCTAACCCAGGGTCCTAATCACTCCCCAGGTACCCGGGAATCTCGCCCGACATAGATACTAGGGATCCGTGCTCCATGGAGCCGGACCCGAGCCATTCTTCCCGGACCTGCACCCATACATAAGCGAGCTCCGCCACCTCATTTCCCCATCTTTAGCCAGTCGTATCCACCTCCTGTGAGCTCCAGCGCACTCGCGAGAGTGACAGCTTGCGTCCGGCGCCGTCGAAGCGAGGAGTGGAGGCGTATCCACTGATCCGGCGAGCACAGCCGCCGCTGCTCCGCCACAAGCGTGAGCACCGAGCCTCGGAGGGAGACGCTCCTCGAGGCAATGACCATGAGCTTCCCCAGCTCCTCCCCAGTCTCTTCGTCCACCCAGGTAACCTTGTAGGTCTTTATTTTTCCCTGATTTCCATTTACGCCCAATTTGTACCGCCACCGTCTTTAGCTGATTCCGACCATCCCATCACTCTATTCGATCATCGGAATCGACCATCGCATCCGCCTCCCTGCGACGCACCTTCTTCACCCCTCCATCCAACCCAGCTCGCACAGGAGCTGGGAGTTGAGCTCCTCCGTCTACCCCCTTCACCGGAGCTCGCCATTTCGACCCCCAGTTCATCGTCGCTCCGCCTAACCGGGTCGAGGCAATTTGCCCTCGACCCGCGAGTCTCTTGGTGGTCTTTGCAGGTGCTACCAAGCCCATCTGAGGGCTTTGGTCATTCAGGCCAGGAGCCTCGCCTCCGTCGACCTCGTCGGAGCTCCCCAGAGCCCGGTTGGGTCATCGGAGCCTACCAGCAGACGCGGGAGCACACCACGTTTCTTCTCCGACCTTCAGAGTGCTTCCAGGAGGAGTCTAGCGCACGCCAGAGGCCAGCGAGTCTCGCCGACGACCTGTTCTTCCAGCACCCTCTGTCGCCGTCCGATCGCCTCGGCCCTCCAGTTCTGATCCAGACCGTCCATCTCAGGAGGCACCTTCACCGCCAGATCTTTAGAGAGGCGATCTCAGCCGCCCGATGCTCGTTGGTTAAGCCACAGCGAGCCACCACCGTTGATCACGCCACGTGGCTTGACCTCGAGCGTCGGATCATCGCGAGGAGCTCAGCTGTAGAGAGGCCGCTGCTCACCACCGTCGGATGCGCCACGTGCCCTCCATCCAGCCGCTCCGAGTAATAAAGGGTAATTTACCCTTCGGCCCCCTTTCTTATTTTATTTCGCTTTAGTCCTGTAAATATTGAGTTTAGTTGTTTAAGTTCTGGTATTTTTGCATAGAGACCCGTGCGCTTGTTTTTATTTGCTGATATACCCCTGTACATGGTCTGACACGTGCTTCGTCACGTGGTTTGTTGGGATATTTGCATCTTATGCCCTTGTAGTTCTGGTTGTTAATAGTTGAATGAAACTTTTAGCTTAATTGCATTTATACCCCTGTGCGTATTGTACTTAAACATGTGCGTGATATTTTGGGTATTTTGCAGATAAGCTATTGGACTTTTGGTACCTGTTACCAATAAGTCCTCGGGACTTATTTTCATTACATATAGGTCCCTGAGTGCCCCAGGCACGCGCGTGGCGCGTGTTTTACTGGGTAAATTGCACCAGACCCCCCAGACTCTTGGGTATTTGCACTTAGGTCCCTATGCATTGTGCCTTCTCTTTATTTTTGAATAAAATAGTAAATTACCTCCAAATCCAACGAAAATTGGATACATGGCTCCTGCCATGGTGTAAAATTTTCGTGAATTTTTGAGGACATTTTTGTTTTCATTTGTTATTTTTAAAAATTCAAAAACCTCTATTTTCTCCACTGTCTAACTTTAAAAATCACAAAAAAATATTAAATAGTGTCTACAAATTAAAAAAAATGTCTACTGTCTACTTTGCTTAGCTTGATTTTCTAGCCTATTTTGGCTATTTTTCATTACTGAAAACCACTAAAAATTGAAAAACACATAAAAACTTATAAAAATTCTAGTAAATACACCAAAAATCCAAAAATAATAAAATTGGTGGCTAAATTTTCCTCATTTTGTCTTCTTTACAGGAAAATTACCTCCCAGCCATTTTGGGGCTCTTAGATATTTTATCTAGACCTTTTTGGCTCGGCTGGACAATACCATTTATTTCAGCTACTTTTTGATTTTTAGAAAATTCAATAAAGATCAGAAAATTCTCAAAAATTCATCAAAAACACTAAAAATTAAAAAACACACAAAAACATTTTTGTTGGAATTTTTGATTGATTTTTAGTGCATTTAATAATTTGTTGAAGTGTGTGCATGTTTACTTTTCTTATTTTCTTAATACATTAAAAAATCCAAAAAAATATAAAATAATTAAAAACCACTAAAAATATTTTGTTCTTTCATTTTATTCCTTTTTACTACTTCGTAGGCCGAAAGGCCAATCCGTGCTCCTTGAGTTCGACCCTGGTCGCTATACCAGGTTAATCGAATAGCAGGACCGCTATTTTATGTTTTATTTGTTTTATCTCTATTAGTGGTTTATTTTTCTTGATCGTCCGCGCTTGATCGCTTGGGTCACAATGACCTATTTAGTACCTTATACCCGAGTGCTCAGGTCCAGACATCAATAGCCGAATCCAATGTTGGAGCGTTCTCACGCCCGGGTCATGCTCTTTCCGTAAAGTAGCAGGAACCACTGCAGGCGGTAATTGGTTCCCGGCCCCTGCTCGCAGTGCGGCTATCTCAGCCCGCAACTCATTCTGAGTTCGGAATTGTTCTCGAATCTGGATATTCATCTGTTGGAGAGTGTCAAGAATCCAAGTCGTAATATCTACGGCTGAGTCTGGTCTTCCTTCATGATGTTTGTCACCTGGTGGCCTCTCATCTGCTGGTCCTTTCCCGCGAGCCATCTGCTTCAAATCTTCTATGAAAGAAAAGCTCTCGTAAGAACTCAGCGAAAAATCGGCTGGAGATCTTGATAATGTATTGAGACAAGGGTTTGTCTCAATAATCTGACCGGGAGGCGAGGGAGTCTGGGTCTGACTCTCCTCGAGATCAGATGGGACCAGCTTGGGAAGAGAGTCATCCCAAGCTTGTGAAGATGTACGAATGATGGTGGATGGTCGAAAGCTCACAGAGTCTGAGCAGAAAAGCCGTCGAGACGTCATCTTCGATATCAAGAGAATGATCGGGAGAGCACGATTTACGATTCAAAGGAGAGGGAAAATATGTAAAGCCGCGGTAACTCACGCCCCGCAAGCAAACACAAAGCAAATCCTGCTTTCACCAACACAACCCAATGAAGACCGTAAGAATTCGGTTTTTTATCTTGTCGGTTTTAGGGTTGTAATTAGCAAACAAGTCTAATCGGTTATCGCGAGCTGATGCGAGCTGATAGGTGCCCGATAGTTTCTTCGAAACACTGGCCCGAGTCTTTACAGAAAATCACTTGCACTCAGCCAGTATGGGAGTAAGTACGGACCGTTTCCGGCTACCCGTGCTACTTGAGGACGGAGCCTTGCGTAGTGTACTCTAAACCTCCCACTCTGCTAAGTAAACCCGGACTGTTTCCGGCTACCCGAGCATACCCACTGAGGAACGGTGATTAGGTGCATAGACTAAGTAGTATTTCACAAGAAATACGGGGTTTTGGCTCTAGCCTTATGGGTCGTCTCTCGCTCGCGCATTCTGAGAAGATGTGCGCGGATTACTCTCCCAAATCAGATGAACCGTTACCTTTTTTAGATCAGATATCTTTAGCAGTACCGATTTTATTTTGTGGTTTTATATTTTTTTGAGTTTTCTCAAGCAAACGTCTACTTTTTTATTTTTTTATAAGAATCCTAAAATCATGCACCGAGGTTGCAAGTCCTAAGACTAACTACGTAGGCACAATTAGATAGAATAAAAAAAACCTAAGCAAGCATCTATCGGAAAAGCCGCGGAAAAACCGTTGAGGCGAGAAAACTGCGGTGGGTGCCCTGATCCCCCAAATACACGATACTCGGTGAATCAGACCCCGAAAAAATGGGGGGGGGAGTACAAGTCGGGATGTCCTTAGTGGACCCCTTCTACTAGAGTTTAATACAACTTCTCTCTCCCTTTCTCTCTCTTTTACAATATTACACTAATTAATTTCTGCCCTCTGCAGCCGACTCGTAAAGAAGGAATCCGACTCTGCTCTTTCAACTGACTCAGCTTCCTAAGAAACCGACTGATCCTGCAGGCCCTGCAAAAATTAGTTAGCGGCTAAAGAAAATCGAGAAATGAATCTAGAAAAGCCATAAGAAAACCCGAAGAAAAACTACGAAAAACAAAACAAAAAGAAGAGATAAAAGAAAATCACAAAATATGTAAAAAAAATCAAAATACAGTAACACCTCCCCGGCAACAGCGTCATTTTGATGCGGCTAAAAATCGGTTTGCGGCTTTTTAAAAGAAGAGGTTGTCGGTGTAGAAAACCGCAAAAAGATCCTAGTCGATCAAACAAAGATCGATTTTATGAAGAAAAACCTTACACTAATTATTTAACCACGGAAGTATTCCTGGGTCGAACACAGGAGGAAGAATAGGGTATTTTTAATTGTTTTAAGAGAAAATATTTTTGTGATTATTTAATCTCTTCTTAAAGCGATCACGGAAAAAGCTACAATTTTTATGGAGTTTTGATTTTTAATTTTATTTGATTTTATTCTTTTCCAATTTTTATTTATTTTTCAAAGTGGTATTTTTCACACAATTTACCTACTATATAATAGGTGAATATAGAAGAAATATAGATGATATTATATAGTAGGTGAAACGGTCGAGCAACGGGCTCGACGAACACACGAAAACAAATCAAAACGGAGTCAAAATACAACAAATCAAAACACGATAAAAACACGATAAAAATGCACGAAAAATTATTGGAAACCTTGATGGGGTAGTTACGTAACTACCCTAAAATGAACTACGAACAATTATGTAAAAAATAGGTCCAAAACTCCCCTACAGGTCAGGGGTATAATTGCAAGAAAAAGAAACAAAAATGCTGCAAAAAGGTCCTCGACAGGGACTGTTTTGAAAAGAAAACAAGAAAAATTACATTTAGGTCTCTGTGTGGGGACCTAAATGTAATATCTAAAAAGTTCTGGAGCGCTTTGGAAATTCTAGAACTCCTGATGCAAGATGGATCTGCAATTTACAAGTTTATGTGATCGATTTGCTAGAAATCGGCCGATGGATTAAGTGTTTGCAAGATCAAATTAGTGGTTTCCAGACTTAATGAAATGTGCATGCAAAATACTTAAAAAAATGGAATGAGGTTCGAATTGATTTGAAATGAATTTGGAATTGATTTCGATTGAGCGTCTAAGCTATAGGATTAGACTAACTAATTACGTGATTAGCCACGCTAATCGTGGCACGATGATCGAGATAAAATTCGATGAAGGTGGAGGATTAGATCTGGGAATGCAGTGGTGTATTAGCACAGATAGCTGCTGCAACGGTCGATCCTCGCCAGATCTAGGCACGCGCAAGGCGATGATGCAAGGCGGAGCTTCGCCTTGGAACTCCTCCCCGAAGGTCCTTCTTCCACGCAGGCACTGTAGCTTGGAGTTGTCACCTCCTGGTCGAGCGGAGCGAGGCGAGGAAGAGGGGGTCGGCCACTGGAACTGGTGTTTCAGTTGGTTATGAGTGAGTTAGTTGCGAACTGCGATCCTTGAGGGTTTATATAGAACAATTTCGTGATCCCCAAGTTAGATCTAAGGGTGGCCGAATGTCTAGTTGTTAGGAGGGTCGATCCAAAGGTTTAGGTTGCCTGGAAGGATTATAATGTGCGCGGGATAATTCGGTAAAGAGAGCTGGTCAGAACATAATGGCTAACATCCTTCTTGAAGAAAATGAACCAGGTGCTGACACGTGTCAGCACCTGGTTGGCCAGATGAGTTAATTTCTTGTAAATTCGATAATAAATAGTAAATAATGTTATTTTAAATAGGTATAAAAATAAGAAATGTAAATAATTAAATTATCTAATTTATGGAATAATTATTTTTTATAAATAATAAATATTATTCGAAATATAAATATTATATCAATAAATATGTATAAATAAATAGGTTTTGGATTTTTAATTAAATAAAAAAATAATTAAATATTAATTTTATATTTTCTTAGTTATTAAAATAATAAAAAAGGTTTGTGTGAATTTTTAGGGATTTTAATAAATTAGTTTACATATATTAATAAATATAGGTATAAGTTATCTAGTTCATTTTTACCTATAATTTTGGGTTTTGGATTTTATTAAAATAATAAATAAGCTCCAAAAATTCTGAAATAAATTAGGGTTAAATTACAAGATCATGAAAATAATTAGAAATTATAAAATTAATAAAACTATAAATAACGTGTTTTACATAAAATAAATAGCCCAGAAACCACGTTGTCATTTGGTCCCAAAACTGACTTTTTGCAAACGGACTCCGAATTCGATGAAACCACCTTTATTAATTAGAGAATATTATTTTTTGAAATTTAAGGTGAGTAGAGTGGAATTGTCCTCCGCCATCCGCGCGTGAGGCGGCCCCACGCCTCTGTGTCTGCCTTGCGCAGCCGCCAGGACGATCCTCGCCGGCCGTCTCCCCCGCTTCAGCCACTCGGTCGCACCATCAGCCTCACGCTGCCTCACACTCCGCCCGTACGTGGCCGCCAGCCACGCATCCTGCCCGCCTCGCGCAGCCGCCAGGGCGGCCCTTGCTGACTGTCTCCTCTGCTTCAGTCGCCCTAGCCCACTCCACGCAGCCCACCGCTCCATCGTCCCCGCGCCGTCGAGCCCTTCGACCACATCGTCGCCCATGCCACGTTCCCCCTCGCCAGTGTGGCACGCGTGCCCCTATGCCTCCGCCGTCCTCCATCGAAGGCAGCCTCACACCGCCACGTGCCTGGCACCGCCTTGGCCGTGCCCTGCCATGCGTCCTCGCGCCGCCGAACTAGCCCCTCCCCTCTACGTCTTTTGCCCTAGCGTGGGGGAAAAGAAAAAGGTCCATTTTATTTTTATTTTTTTATTTTATGAAAATTGCACGTTCACCTTTGCATGTTTACATATTTGCAAATATGTCACTGTGCATAGTTTTAGTTTGTTAGTTTCATTTCTGTATTGCATTGATACCCTTGACTTCGCATGATAATTTGGACCTCAAAATATCATCGTTTTATTCAATCAAAAATAGCATTTTGTAGAGCAACTAAATCTTTACCTTGTGGCTATTTATTTGCATTTTCATATTATTTATTTAAAATCAGAGATTGAAAATCAATGTTATTTTTCCCATTTATGCTCTGAAATTTGCACAGACATATTTCTTTCTCTAAAAATTGTGAAAAATTGTAGATGATACCTCTAAGTGTTTTTTAATTACTGTCCAAGTTTCATCGAAATTGGAGTTGTCGTTTGCATAAAATAAATTATAGAGTAAATTGTGTATCTGATTTTTAATTAAATCCACGAAGATGATTTCTGAGAAATTTCAATTTGCTTAAGTTCCTGATTAAAGTATCTACTTGAGATAAATAACTCTCTGGATAATTTAATTTCGTGGATTAATTAGGAATTAAATACTCACATTCGCTTTGTTTTTGGTTAAACAATTTATAAAAAATCACAAAGTGTCAGAAAATTCCAAAAACTTAGTGTAGCTTAATTTCATCATGTTTATCTTCCATAAATTTTTCATAATTTTTACATATCATTTGCATGAAAATTTGCATAAAAATCCCAAAAAAAGTTTGCATTTTTCATTTGTACATTTTAAATCCAAAATTTCAAAAGAATCCATTTTGCATTAAACATTGGATTAGGTTCACAGGAAAAATACAACTTGGTCAATTTGGACTAATTTCAGATTAAAATTATTTTTTAGCTAAGTTGTTGATTTTCTTAATAACATAGTTCATACGCATCAATGCATCTGCATTTTTATTGCATAAAAAATTAAAAAAATCCCATTTGGAAAACCACGATCTAGTTCATCTAATCGGATCCCGAGTTGTTCCTTTGCCTCCTTGAGTCGACCCCGGGGCTTGCCCAGGTTAAACAAACATAAAACCACATTAATTTCATTCGACGATTCATCGATTTGTGTGGTTAATTTTTGATCGATCCGGATTTATCTTACTGCAACAAAATCGTTAATTCGATACTATTAAAAGTTTAGATCCCGAGATCAATCACCCTTCATCGCCCTTGGTCGCGTTTCAGCTGAGAGGCGGCCCCGCCATCGACCTCCCAGGTGCCTCGGCTGCATGCGCCCCCCCCCCCTTCCCTCGTCGTGTCGTGCATCCTCTATGCATCCTGGACCCGACTCCACTCCGTTCGTCGCCCTCCCGCTCATTGTCGCCCTTCCTCCTCACGGCGACCATCATCGTCAACCGCCCGGCCACCCCCAGCGGCCCGCGCCGCCCCGTCGAGCCTCCATCACGCGCTCCCTTTATCCTCCCCCACGCCGCACGTGACACCGTCCACGACCAGCCCTCCCGACTGCTCGTGCGTCCGCGCAGAGCCCTCCAGCGACGCTGCCACCTGGAAGTCACGCCTCCGTGATGAGATTCCCCCTCCGCTGCGACCCCCAGGCGTATCCCCTCGACGCCGTCCTCCAGCGATCCCCAACGCCGCCCGACCATCCTCCCGCTCCAGGCCGCACGTCGTCCCCTCTGTCGGCGCAGCTACGGCCACGGTTGGAACAACTGCGCAGCCCCGCCACGATCGCTCCAGATCCGCTACCGCCCACAAGTGGCCCATGGACCCTCCTCTCCTGCAAACGAAGGATTTAAGCCAAATAGGAACCCTAGACGCATTTTGATTAAAATAAAAAGAAATTGGAAAATTTGCATCCATACCCCTAGTATTTTCTAATATTGCAAAAAGACCCCTATCAGCTATCAAGTCACGTGAGTCGCACACTTTGCCGGGGTAAATTGCATACTTCATCTTATTTTATTTATTATTAACTTTTGATGCAAAAACTTCGAACAATTACATTTCAGTCCCTATGCTTACAAACCTGAATTTGCATGCCTTTTGTGATCAAATAAATGTTTTTATACTCGAAAAATTCTCAAAAAATTTTGTATATGCTCCTGCTATAGTTTTTGTCGTTGTATAAATTTTTCATAGTATTTTGTTGTCATTTAATATATTTAAAAAATAAAAAATGGTGTCCTTTTGCTTCCCTGAAATAAGAAAAATCATAAAAATTCGAAAAATTGCTTAAAATTCCAAAAAATTATTGTAGGTGTCTTTTAATTTCTACCAATTTTCATGCATTAACTCTTTTATAAAAATAAAAAAAATTGTGAAAAACGAAAAATCTTAAAAAATTGTAGTAAATTGTCGAAAAATTCAAAAAATCTGATCTTGGTCTCTATTTGTAGATATTTACTTGTAGTTTACTATAAAAATAATTTCCAGGAGTATTGGATATTAAAGTATTTTTAATTTGCAAAATACTTGGTTGTGCACTGTTTCCCTTATTTTTCATTGTTTGATTTTTAGAAAATCACAAAAAAACGTCAGAAAATTTTTAAAAAATTACAAAAAAAAATTTAAATTATATAAAACACAAAACATTTTCCTTATAATTTTCTGAGCATTTTTTTACCATTCTGAAAAGGGATTTCTACCCGACATACCCTATAAACTTTGCCAATTACCTCTACGACCTTTTGCACAACGTAATTACCCAATCGACCCTATAAATTACCTCAAGAACCCTCATGAGCTTCAAACAGATTAACCGCAGGGTTCATGGAGTAAGAGTTGGCAAGTTTACAGGGTCGAGGGAGGAATTATGTTGTTTCAAAGGTCGTGGATGTAATTGGCAAGGTTTATAGGGTCTGTCGGGTAAAAATCCCTTCTGAAAAATACAAAAAAGTGTGGTGTCGTGTATTTTCTTTCATTTTTGCTTGTTTTGAAAAACAAAAATAAAAATTCAAAAACCACTAAAAATCATTTTCAAAATTTGACTACTTAGTTTTTAAATCGTGCTCTTTGTGTTCGACCCTGATCGCTATACCAGGTAAATAGAATAGTGAAACCGCTTACATTTGCTTTGCTTGATTTTTCTTTTATTAAGTGGTTAAAAATATTTTTTCGTTGACAGATTCGAGTGGTTGAGAACAACGACACATTTTCATATTATTTACATCTCTTAACCACATCAGATTTTGTCTCATCAGTACTCATGAGCAGAATATCTGGTGGTGGGTCGCCTCTCCCTCACGGGTCTCTGTGGTGGGAGAGCCTCAGAAGAAGAAGAGCTCTCATCATCCTACTGACCATCATCACCATCGTCATCTGCATCATCATCATCAAGAGTGGTGATCTGTGGTACATCCTCCTTATTTCATGCATCCGGTACCTACACATATGCATCATCTGGCACCATATGTGGAGCCATATACAAAGGGATTGACTCCATATCATCTAGTTGATAGCTACTCGAAGTAGAGTCCTTAGCAGCCTTTTGGATGTACTCAATGATTTGATCTTCAGAGAAGATCACATCCCTGCTCCTCACCCGCTTCTTATCAACTGGATCATATAACCTGTAGCCAAGCTCTTCTTGTCCATATGCCAAGAAGATGCACTGCTTTGTCTTTGCATCCAACTTGGACCTTTCATCCTTGGGAACATGCACAAATGCGCGACATCCAAAGACTCGCAAATGATTGCATGAGACATTCTTTCCATGCCAAACCCTGTCAGGAACATCACCATCCAAGGGTACATGTGGAGAGAGATTGATAACATGAACTACAGTAAAAAGTGCTTCACACCAAAATGAGTTAGGCAACTTAGCCTTAAAAAGGAGACATCTGACTCTTTCCATCATGGTCCTATTCATTCTCTCTGCAACGCCATTTAACTGTGGCATCTTGGGTGGAGTCTTCTGGTGTATGATACCATGAGACCTGCAATACTCATCAAATGACCCAATATAGTCACCACCATTATCACTGTAGATGTACTTCAGCTTTGATGAATACTCATTCATAACTCTTTATTCTTTTATTTTAGCTAAATATATTGGCAAAGGATCATGTATATAGTTGTAAATACAATAAATTAGCAATAAGCATGCATTTGTTAATATTTCATAATTAGCATATTTTTGTGCAAAAATAAAAAGATAAAGAATAAAAGAAAAAGAAGGAAATATTTAGAATAAATATTTAGTGACCTAAACCCAAGAGAGGGTCCAGTATGGGCCTGATCGTCAAATAAAATAAGTAGAGAGAGATAGGGCCACTCTACCTTGTTCTAAAAATAAAAAAAATTAGAAAAATAAAAATAAAATAAAACTCTCCCTCACCTTGTATAATACATGTAAATATGTATCTTTCCCTATTTAATTTATACTTGTAAATAAATAATAATAATAAAACAAAAATAATTATACTCCAAAATTTATGTTGTAAATATATAAAATATAAAATTGGGGTATTTGTGCAAAAATAAGAAAATAAAAATAATTGTACAAAATTCATTGGTATTTTATACCTGCATATAATATAATATATTTTATATACTATAAATTATTTTTCTTAAAAATAAATAAAAATCACAGGAAAATAGTTTAAAAAAATAACAAATATTTTTCATTTTGTGCACTTTTTGATTAAAAATCATTTGCTATTTTTAATTGATTTTATAAATATTTTTGACTATCTATTTTCTTATTGGTCCAGGAGGAATGTTGACCCCGGCCAACTCCCCCTCCCGGACCTCCCCTCGCGCGGATCCGGTTTTGGCACCCGTTTCTCCCAATTATCTCGACCGGATCCTGTACCCTCTTGCTCCGATTTTGGCGCCCGCATCTCCCCAGTGGATATGTGATCCTCGCAGATCCCTAGGGAGTTGCGGATCGTCCTTCATTCGCGTGCTCTGACCTAATCTATCCGGCTACCTGGGACACGCTATAAATCCATTCCATCACCTCCCCGGCTAGCGATATGGTGTTGCACCCTTCTCTGCTAACCTAGAAACCTCCGCCTTGGTGACAACAATCGGACGCCGCCTTTGGTCGTCGGAGAGGAGCTGTGTAACCGATGCTCAAGTCTCGTGGTCGGAGCACCGCCGCGACGAGCCTCCTACGCCAGCCGTAGTGAAGTCGAGGCAAAGACCCCGTCGTCTGCATCCCCTAGAGCTCAGGATCGTCTTAGGATCTTCAGGTAACCATTTCACAGTTCCTAGCTCCCTTATCTGTTCAATCCTTCATTTGTCTTCCGCCGCACCACTGCCAGCTCCGACCAGCCGGTCGGAGCCTCGACCCATTCATTCACCTATTTGGATCGATGTATCCGCTCACTCTTTATCTTCCCTCGCCATCTGATCATCCTGACCTTGGCTCGGATCGCCAAGATTAGGCAATCGGTCTCATCTATTGCTTTCTTCGGAGACCCCCTTCCATTCACCGCCGCTTCTCTTTATTTCATACCCAATAACCCCGACCGGAGTATTGCTCCGAGTTTGAGCTATCTTGTGCAGGTCGTGACGTGTGCAAACATCATCCAGAATGCCCTCGACCACCCTCGCCGGAGTTCGCCCAGGTCCCAGCCCTCGCCATGCAGATCTGACCGTTGGCGACTCCATCAGCGCCGGCCATTCGACGCGGAAGGTTCCTCCGGCCCTTTTGGAACCATTAGATCCTTCATCGGAGCCTTCGATCTCCCTTGGCATGCCAGCGAAGTTACCTATAGTGCTGTTCATCCAGAGGATCCCTCTATCGTTGGATCGCCTCTATCTTCCAGACGTCATTACAGCCGCCTGTTCACCTGGAGGTGTCGGACCGTTAGATGTCAGATCTAACGGTCATGTACCAACCACGTAGTTGACATCTGACAGCCGTCAGATCTGTCGCCTGACGCGTCCAGAGCCGTTCGTCCATGCCCACTAAATAGCTTCCACATGTCCCTTAGGTGCCTCGTCACGTGTCTGTATGGGTAATCTGCTCCGTCTACCCTGCCTTTATTTTAGTTTTTAGTCTGTAAAATAAAAGTATACAGTACACCTTTTACACTTTTACACATGTAGTTTTCCATATTTGCATTTTAGTACTGTCTGCTTGGACCCACGTGCTTCGTCAAGTGTTATCTGGGATATTTGCATTATGTACCTTGGAGTCCTTTATTGTTACTGATTGCATATTTAGTTTCATTATTTGCAAATATACCCATGTGCGTGCGGATTTATGACATGCACGGAATTTAGCGGGAAATTTACAAATCAGACCCTAGAGATTTTGTGCATGTATTATTTGGTCCCAGAACGTGTTTTCTTTGCAGTTTGGTCCTTGTATGCTGGGTATTTTATTTTTATTTAATAAATAGAAAAATTATTAAAAATCATGAAATTTTGACACATGGCTCCTACCATGGTGTAGGAATTTTGGTGAATTTTTGGTTTTTTTATTTCCATTTAGTATTTTCTAAAATTCAAAAATCCTAAAAATGGTCACTATCTGTTTTAAAAAATCAACTAAAACTATTAAAATGTCTTGAAAAATTCTGGAAAAATTCCTTATTATGTGTTTTATTGTGTTTAAGTTTCTATCCAATTTTCATCTCATTCCCTTTTATAAAAACATAAAAACTGAATAAGAGTAAAAAATTTAGAAAAATCAGAAAAAATTCATAAAAAAAATCAGAAAAATGTGTTATCAGTTGTTGTAGTTAGGTTTTGTTTTATAGTTTCTCATAAAAATACTGTTGAGATTTTATAGGCATTTTATGTAATTTTAATCTACCTTTAGATCTCAGCTGTACATTGCTTGTTGTTTTTGGTTTTATTTCATTTTTAGAAAATTAATCAGAAACCAGAAAAGCCCATAAAATCTACAAAAACATTTGAATATTTTAAAAACACAAAAATATTTTTGTTTGGAATTTTGAATATTTTTGGTGCTTGAAATAATTGTTTGATTGTTGAGTTTTGGTTTTCTTTTATTCTTTTCCTTATTTTAAAAATCATAAAAATTGAAAAATTCAAAATTACCATTTCCTTTGTTTTTCTTAGATTCCTGACTACTTCGTAGCTTCTGCATTATGTGCTCCTTGTGTTCGACCCTAGTAACTATATCAGGTAAAATAAATTAGTAAGACCGCTTGCTTCGCGTTGAGTGTTTGATTTCTTTCGTGGTGGTTTGAATTTTCTGGACTGATTTCGCCTTGCGATTCGGGTCGCAACGACCTTATTTATTCCTTAACCCGAGTAGCAAAAGTGTGTCATCAAGCTTCTTTCCAGATTGTCGCTCCTTTGGCGCATGAAAATCCTTTAAAACTACAAGAACTTGGTCCTTCCTCTTCAAGGAATGGATCCAAACTTTCCTAGAAAATTATCATTGAATGTAACAAAGTAAAGTGTACCACCAAGAGAATTTACTTTCAACGGACCACAAATATCTGTGTGAACAATCTCCAATGGTTGCATCTTCCTAGAAGGTGGATGGCTCTTGAAGGAGACTCTCGTCTGCTTCCCAGTCAAACAGTGTGTGCATCTCTCCAGCTTCTCTTTCTTGACATCTATCAGCATACAACCCTTCTCGCTCATGCGCACCAATCGTTGATGCCACAACTCAATGGATTTTGCATCTTCAGTTACATGTGCAACATAATGGAAAATGAATGCATTCATGATGTAAAGATTGTTGCTATATGATAAACGCTCCCGCTACCCTTATTAATTCGAGCAAATTAATGTTCAAATTCATTAAGAATGTTCATTGCAGTCGGATAATGAGAGCGGATCAAAAACCACTTTTAATCTTTTTTTTACAAATTAATCTTGAGTGGCAACTTTTTTACTTGGGAGTCCAAGGTCGAACTCAGGGAGGCATCTGTCTCCTTAGGTGAATTTGTAGCAAAGTTCTAATTTTCGATTTTCAGAGTATATATTTTTTTGTTCTTTTTCGGGTTTTCTATGCAGGACACATGCAAAATCGGGCCAGTTTTAAAATTAAATCAGATAAGTATTCAAATGAAGTCCAAAAATAATAAAACTTGGCCAGATGATGAAATATGATGTATTAATTTTTTTGGAATTTTCTGACACTAAATAAATTTACTATGAATTAAAAATGAATGCAGGGTGATTTTGACCAATTTAATTTTAATAAATATCAAATCACAATATTTTTGGGAATAAAAATTATCCTAGATAGATCTAAAGATGGAGAATCCAAGAAAATTATCAGACCTTAATTTTGATGTGAAATGAACCTATTAAAAATAAATTAAGGAATCCACCAAATGATTTATTTAGGCCTCGAAATGCGTGCAATTGAAATGAAATTTTTATGCAAAGTGAAGCTAATTATCCTAGATCTAATGTGATTTTTTGGGAATTTTTGGTCACAGAGAAATTACTACTAATTAAAAGGTTAAATTGGGCAAAATATGATACAAATAAACCAATTAATTAATTAAAAATTCCACTGATATCACAAAAATATGAAACGTATCACATAAGATAAAGGACAAGTTAAACTACAACATGCAATTTTTGGAATTTAAAAATGATGAAATATGGACACCTAAATATGTGTGCAAAGACAGGGGTAAAACTGCAATACATGAATTAAAAATTGCTCAAAATAAAATATGCTGATAGGGACCTTTATGCAGTTACCTAGAATGCAGGGGGTGGAATGCAAATTCTCCACAAACGCACATGCTCCTCATGTGAGTACGCTTCGCAGGGACTGAATTGTAATTTTAGAAACCTTCAGGGGCCTCATTGCAATTTTCCCAGGCCGCACGTCCTCCTCACGTGGGGTGCCCTAGGCTCGGTGGACGTCGGAGGCTCGGAGCAAGGCTCGGCTCATCTGGAGGTTCCGGTGGAGGGTCGGAGAAGCTTCGGGTGATCCGAGCCTAGAGGTCAAGGAAGAGGCTCGGATCGAGCTACGTGACACGATCTAGACAGTGGATCAAGTGATGATCGAACGGTCAATGGATGCTGAGGCATGGCGCGGCGGGATCTGTCAGATCATCGATTGATCCAACGGCGGTGGTCTCGCTCCTGCTGATGGCGACGTGGACGATGAGTGACCGTTGGATCTAGATTGATCCAACGGCACCTGAAGCGCGATGAAGCGGTGACGTGGCTGATCTATCGCCGCTGGATCGTGATAAATCCAACGGCTCTCTGTTGCTCCGGCGCTTGGCGACGTGGCTCAAGGGGGACCGTTCGATCAAAGAGAGATCCAACGGCCTTAGGCTGCTCCGGATGATGGCGACATGGTTTAACTCTGACCATTCGATCAAGATGATCGAACGACTGTGGGATGTCATCCACAACGGCCCTCCGCCTCCTGCGGTGGAGAAGGCGGGGCTCCAGCGTAGCTGGGCATGATCCGCCCTGTCCTCCAGGTGTCGATGAAGCTCGCCAGAGGCTCTGGAGAAGCTCGGAAGATGCGTCGAACCTATGGGGAGTCTCCGGTGGTCTCAGGAGTGGTGGAGAAGCTCTGGGGCACGGTGGCGAAGGAGCTCGAAGGGAGCTCCGACGAGCTTACGACCAGTGAAATGGATGTACCTGCAAGGGGTTAGAGGATATAGCCGAAGAGTGTGCGTGCTCGTGGAGTTGTGCTGGGAGTGAGATGCGAGGCCTATGGCGGAGCGAGGGTGGTCCAGTGATCGGGCTCCGCCCAGGTGGCGTAGCTGGCGTCGAGCGAAGGTGGGGTGCGGTGTTTGAGGGAAATAAGGGAAGCGCGAAGATTGGAGCTCCGTCGCGGAACTCAGCGTGATGATGGTGGAATGAGAAGAGGATGATGGAAGGCGAATTAAATCTGAGAAAAATAAAGAAAAATTAAGAAGGAGATCAGAGAGAAGGTGGAGGTGGCTACCTGGGGTCAGAAGCTCCGATGAAGCTTCTAGGTCCTCGCTCAAGGGGTCGGTAGAGTCCTGAGCTCATGCAACACCTTGGAGGAGCTGTGACACGACGGAGTTGGCCGTGGATCTCGCCGGAGAAGAAGCCCGGTTATCGCTCGAAGAAACGCTCAATTGCTGTCACCAATAGATTGCTCTGAGCTCGTGGGTTCTCTCTGGAGTGGCTGATAGGTGTGACAGTGGCCGGAGGACGATTATTTATAGGATGAAGGTGCTGGGTTAGCTGGTGATGAGGTGAGATTCGTGGTCGTTGTGGGGCGACTCTGGTGGGCGTCGTGGGAAGCGAGGGATCTGGCGAGGATGAGGGAAGAGTGGTGATGGTCATGGTGGCATTGGTGATCGGAGAGGGTGGCGGGAGTGGGGCCGAGAATAGAAAGGGGGCGACGGGTAGGCGCAGTGGAGATCGTGGGAGAGAGAGAGTCTGGAGGTGTAAGACGAAGTCTAGGTCGTTGGATCTTGTGATCCAACAACCCAGATCAAAGTGCCAGATAGCGGTTCTGATACGATCTGAGGTAAAGCAATTGAGGGTGCTGATTGCGCCACGTGTCGCGTTAAAGACGAAGCGCGAGCGGGCGGCTTGTATGTACTCTGAGGTTGCTCGATCAGATGGTGTATGAAGCGCCACGTGTTGCCTTGTCGATGAGGCGCGAGCGGACGGTGCGATGCGATTAGGGCTTCGATCAGGCGGTTGGGATTATTGCTCTAGTGGACGGTGTAGATCGAAGGGCCATAGGCGGGATCTGAAGGCGCAAGTGTTGCCACGTGGCGTGATGTGGGGCAGGCGCTAGCAGATGGATGAGATTAGAGGCAAGGATGGATCGGATGGCTGAAAAGAAATGTGCGCGTGGAGAAGGCGGGGTCGTTGGATCAGAAGAATATCCAACGGCTGAGGGCAGGGGCGGCTAAGGCAAGGGGAGCGGGCCGCGTGGCGCAATCAGAGGGCACCTCGTGGCCAGCTGTGAGTGGCTACGAGAAGAAATGAGTTTAGAGAGAGAAGGAGGCCGAATTTGGAAAAACTCAAAACATGAAAGTTGTAGATCTCGATGAGATCTACAAGTTTCATGTTGACCAAAGACGGATATGAGCTCAAATATGATACAAAAATACAGGAATACAAATATACACCTATATAGTATACAAAGAGGCCCAAAAACACAACTTATTCCTACGAGCTCCAAATTGGATGAAATTTTGTCTCATTTTAAAGGTCTTTGAATGTGTATTCATCTTAAAGTGAGTAGACCTTTTTTTGGAGTTGGTACAAGAGAACTATGGGCTTTTTATGGTCCAAGGGTTCTAGGGCTTTATTGGATGTTTTTCAAAGGAGATCTCTGACTTTCTTCCTTATATTATTAACTAAAGGTGCATATATCATAAGGGAAGTGTTATTTTATAGGTGGATATTTTACAAGTGGAACTGACTTCTTATTTAATGCAAAATGAATGCTAAAATGCAGATGTTATCAATGCATGCATGAATTCTAATTATGCAATATACGTGGAAATATGCAGCTAATTACTCAGGAACAAAGCTCTATTTTCAACTTTTAGAGTCATGAATCACAGATTCATCACAGCCCTATACTTAAACCTTGCTTGTCCCCGAGCAACTAAATGAAATGCAAGAGTGAAATGATTTTGGGTTCCATACCAAGGTCATGAACAAAAGTTGAAAACGGAGCTTGACTCAACCTTTGGATTAATTGTGTGGCAGAACCTTATTGGCATCTGAATTTAAGACCTAACAGACTTCAAGTTCCACAAGTCTTCTATTCAAGACGCCTCAACAGTCAGGTCAGAACAAATTCTCATACGCAAATTTCTGATGACTATGATTCTTACTTGTACTGTGTAAGTGAAAGGTAATTCTCCACATCAGAAATGGCTCAGAACCAGCCTCCTCTAACAAGGTAACTCAAATAACTCGGTCTAGTAACTCTTTCCTCGAGGAGCGGGGTATTCCCTTCTAAGTTCAAGTGCGACCAGCTCAAGAGGAGGGGGTAGAGAGAAAGAATGGACGGTAACCAGTGTAGCTACCTATCCCGGAATGCTTAACCAGTGTAGCCAAGTCATCCAGCTGCATTTTCTTTGCTAATATACATACTCCGACAGGTATTTTGTTTTCACTTGGACCTACCTGATTTTTTTTGGAGTTTTTGCATTTTTTTTCTTTTTTTCTTTTTTTTTAACTATATACAAGGTGCAGTATGTACATCAGGAGTTTTTCCTCTTGAGCCAGTAGACTATCCCTCTTTTGAAGCATTATTGCAACCCACAGCATCCCGTCCTTAGATGTCAACACCACCAGACTAGGTTGAGATGCACTACCCTTCCTAGAGGAGGACGGATGTTTCCACCCGTGTGCTACTTCAAGCTAAAGGATTCTACCTCCTCACCACCTCATCAATGAAGAGCTATGTGCATTGTGCTTGTCCAAGTTAGGTCACTGTCTATAAGAATCATGCGTATGCACGAGATATTCTACTTAGACTAAACAAGATGACATGTGAACATAGACTTGCGGACTCAAAGAATTAAGTCACTTGACCTGAGAAATCTTAACTCCAGTTCCTATAAGGTTCCTCTGAAATTAGGTGAATTAAGGTCAAATCAAGTCCATCCTCAACATCTACCCATAACTTGGTTCAGAACCCACTAGCTTTTCACGTTGCATATGCAAGATATGCAGATGAGATGCAGATGTCATGCTATATAGATGAATGAAATGCAAGACTCTTTGTTTTTTTTGATGCAGAGATGATACGCAAGAGTAAATAAGAAGCCTTTTTTGTGTTTTTTTTGTTTTTGTTTTTTTTAAAAAAGGTAAACCTCCTATGTTACAACAATTTTTCAAGAATTTATAAGTATTATACAGATTATACAAGTGTTATACAATATACAAGTATACATTTTTTCAATTTTTACAAAAGTTATAAGTATTATACAACAAGTATACAAAAAAAATTTCAACTTTTTACCCACCCGTAATTATTGCAAAATATATATAAAAAGTATGCGAAAATACACGAAAGTACGAGCTATGGGTAAAGTATATATGTAATATATACATGCCCCCCTATACTTAGTGTGTGCTATGTCCTCAGAGCACGAAAAACGAGGAAAAAGACATAGCTCGTGCTAAGCGTAGGAGAGCTAAATTAACAAAAATGTATAGAAGACGCTCCACCCCCCTATACTTAGGCTCTAGCAGCCTAAGTGTAGAAGAAGATCAAAAATGGGGTGAGCGGGGGTAAGAGGGGAAATGGAGGAGTATATACACGGTGGGCATCGGTCCCCCCTATACTTAGGCTCTGGTCAGCCTAAGTATAGGACAAGAGTGAGTGTGAGAACCAATGAGATCTAGAGAATATACAACGAATGGTGAAGAGACTCGGGTCACTCTCCCCCCTATACTTAGGAACTGATTATCCTAAGTATAGTCATGAGATGATATGGAACCGGGGTGAGTGATTCGAATCACTGGGTAGGGAAGGAGAGAATGTATGTACAAGAAAGAGTGAGAATATACAAGGATTAAGAAGGTTTGTGACGAACCTTCTTGGAGACGCGAGGAGGTGGATAATATACATATGTGTCGATGTCGGAATCGTCCTCAGATGAATAATAGTGAGGTGTAGGGATCGTCCAACGAGGGTCGACACACGGCTGCTTGCTTAGATGAGGCTTGAGAACAACTGAACTGAGCTCACTCATATAAATCACCTTATCCGGACCAGATGAGGACTCCTCAAAAAATTCCTTCTCCGGTGTGTTGAAGGAAACTTTATTAGTCAGATTTCTAGAACCTGAAATATTGAGAGGGAGATGAGAGCGACGCGCCTTGAGAGGTTCGGGGGAACATCTCGAGGAATCAATTCTTGACTTCCTCTCACTAGATAGCCGACTAGAAGAGGGAGCAACCGTATTTTTATGTAGAGTCAATTTTGTCTGGGTTGTTTCCTTAGAAGGTCTGTGTCGTGGTGTGGTGCTGACTATGGGTTCCTCATCAGACGAGTCACCATATAGATTGGAATATTCCTGAAGGGTCAACACGCATCTCGAGAAAGTGCTAGTGATCTCAGTTGGCTTGGCATTATTAGGCTCTTGTGTCGGATCACCGAAATGATCAAGGCAATCCACAAAGGTTGTGTCTGACTCAATGTTAGCTTCTGGTCGTGAGTCCTCCTTAGAAGTTGTCACGGTGGTGGTGCAAGTAGTTGATGAAGTGGAGGTGTGGGGAGTCTCTGATCCAACGGTCGTCCGGACAGTCGGTCTCTCAGGTGTAGCAGAGAGGTGGGACTCATCACCTTTCGATGGTCACGACTGTCAGCGGATGTGCGGGTCACCTTAGAGTAAAGTGTATAAAAGAATGGGTGAGGTCGAAGCGCTCCCAATGCTGAAAAATCGATCTCCCGAGTCTTGCAATCTATAGTCGCCTTAGCCAAGGCTAAGAACAGCTTCCCAAAAATAATCGGAGACTGGGTAAACTCTCCTCGGTGCTCGATGTCAATGATCGTGAAGTCCACCTGGAGTAGAGCACCTTGGAAAGTAACGATGACTGAAATGTTTCCTCTTGACCGTTTGATAGATCGATCAGCCAGCTGAACGATCTCTCTTGACTTTCTGATTGGCCTGAGTTTGAGCTTGTCAAACACAGAGGTCAGGAGGATATTTATTGGCAAGTCATCATCAATTCTCGCATGGGTAAATATGGTGTCTTTGATTTCACACTCAACTCGGGGCAACCGCTTCACTCTGCGGTGTTTGGTCTTTCTCCCCATCACCAAGGAGATGGCCATAGACACTATGTATCTTTCAGTCCTTGTCCTCTTATTGCCCGACCTCTTGGGCATCAATTTACTTCTCACAAATCATTTGAGGTCGGGAAAGTGATCTATGGCATTTATTAAGGGAAGATTAAAAATCATTTCTTCATCAAGTGCTTCCCTTAGGGCAAGATCCAATTTTTTTTAGGTCTTTTTCATTTTCAATTTTTATGTGATTTTTTTATTTTTCAATTTTTTTGGTGTTTTGGATAGATGCATGATCAGATTCTGGATTGGAGGGTAAGTGGTTAGTAGAAGAGGGAGGTAGAATGGACTCCAGCTGTACAAAAGGTGTGGGTTCCTTAATGCTTGCTTGGTTTTCAACATCAGATCTACTTACTTCCTTTTCCACTATCATTCCCAAGCTGGAAGAAATTGAGTGCAATATGTCCATGACATCTCTCAACTCGTTACCAAATGATTCATTTTTCTTAATAATTCTAGAGATGTCATCCTCCAAAATGTTCTCATGACAAATCATGCGAGAGTTCTGCTCAATTGGAGGATACTGTTGAGATATTGGGGTCTCATACTCAACATACCTAGACTCTGGCATGTAATGCTGGGTCGAGTATGGACCATCTGAATGGCAGACATTAGTCAGAGCCTCATATGATGGAGTCAATGAACGGGGGACTGGTAAGTCTAGCTCATGAGTCCAATCTTGTGAATGTATAGGCTCTCCGAATGAAGGTCGGTTAATGGAAGCTTGATCACTAAGGACAATCAAGTCAGGGAAATCATGATGTTCAGGCCTCTCCATTCGGGTTGTTCGATCGACCAAGTTATGCCCTAAGGTCAAGTCGGGATGTGTATATGTAAATTATTGTATGGTCCCTACTTGAGGTGAGAATGAAGTATGTGGGGGCATATAGTTTTGCCAATCATCTATCTCAGCAGTGGCTTGCTCTTCATTTGATTCTTTGATTCCTGCAAGCTCTCGAGAATACGGACAGTTAGCCCAAGATGGAAGTGGATCCGGAGTATTAGAATATGGAGTAGGTGAGAAATGCGAAGAAATGGAGAAGTCAGTCAAAGTTCTGACTTCATAATCGGATTGAGGTGGAGCCAACCATGGGTAAGGGTCTCCCGTGGGTGGCGGAGGATATATGGAAGAATGAGAAGGCAAAGATGAACGGTATATGGTCGAGGAGGATTGACCAGAGGTCACAGGGTATGGGGACCAATATCCCGACATCTTTGAAGAGGAAATGATGATTGTAAGCAGATGGAGGTAGAAAATGTGTAATTACATAGGATAGCACACACAGACAAACTCAAAGACAAACGCAAGAGCAAACCCCGAGTTTACAGTCAACACGGTGAAGGACCCAAAATTGAGTCCAATTAATCTTGTAAATTTTAAGTGTGATTTTACAAGCAAGATAGCAAGGATTACGCGGCCTAAAGGGAAGTCGGCTCAAAGCCAGATGCATCTTCCATGTTTAACCTGTCACCTAAGATACCGCTGGTCTACCTGCAAGCAGGCGGAGGCTGACAAGGCCGGAAGTTCACCCCGGGGGGTTACTGGCAACTTATCGCGAAGTAACGCAATTTCACCCCTATCTACCTGAGACAGGCGAAGGCTACTTGGTACTAGTCAGTGAACCTTAAAAATTCAACTTGTGATATTTGCTAGGAATAGTCGGAACGTGATATGGAAGGCGGGGATTTGGGCTCTGCCTTAAGGTGTTCACACACACTCAAGTACCCTCACTCAGCATGAAAACAAGGTCATGGATTAGTCTCCCGCAAATAGATTTTCCAATTTTATTATTATTATTTTTGGTAAATAATGTTAGCAGTCCTATTTTTAAGTTAAGTTATCACTTTGTTAGTCCAACCACACAGCTAGCCTATCGTCCAGTCCCAATTTCTGTTTAAATTGAATGTGAAAAACAGAGGGGGAAATCGAGAAAAGCCGATGCACGAAAAACAATGATGTATATGCTGAGTTAAAAAGACTTACAGTGATCCCTTCGCTTTTATGCAGGATGCAAAATAGAATTGAAAACTTTACACTACATGCATATGTAAGCGACAAAATCCGCTCCTAGACAAGCAGTTCTATTAGCGAGTGAAGAACATGTTGATTTCGCTAGATCTGCGGTCTAAGTGCGTCTTTTAAGTGGTTGTGTGGTCCTAAAAATTACGAGCACAAGCAACCCCTAGATTGGCTCAATAAGCCGCTAGTGCAAGCCTAAATTACCATTCAAACCACACAGCACACGGGGACACGGTTTCACTATTTTTACACGCGCGAGAACCCAAATGGAAACCGCTGGAAATGATGCAAAAAATAATAAAATAAAATTAAAATACAAATTCTCTCAAATCACTCAAGACATTAACTGTCGATTCCTTGAAGTGTCTTCGACTCCTCGCGTTCCTCGCACAGAAAATAAATTGAGTTCAGAGAATGACACAAAAAATGCAAAAATTAAAAGACAGAAAATATTCACAAGAAAACCGGGGGTCAGACTACCCGAGGATAGAAAAAATCAAACAGTCAGAAATTACTACAAATTAACCTAAGCTGTGCCTCCCCGGCAACGGCGCCATTTTGATAACGCTCCCGCTACCCTTGTTAATTCGAGTAAATTAATGTTCAAATTAATTAAGAATGTCGTTGCAGTCGGATAACGAGAGTGGATCAAAAACCACTTTTAATCTTTTTTTACAAATTAATCTTGAGTGGCAGCTTTTTTACTTGGGAGTCCAAGGTCGAACTCAGGGAGGCATCTGTCTCCTTAGGTGAATTTGCAGCAAAGTTCTAATGTTCGATTTTCAGAGGGAATATTTTTTTTTGTTCTTTTTCAGGTTTTCTATGCAGGACACATGCAAAATCAGGCCAGTTTTAAAATTAAATCAGATAAGTATTCAAATGAAGTCCAAAAATAATAAAACTTGGCCAGATGATGAAATATGATGTAATTAAGCTACCTTAATTTTTTAGAATTTTCTAACACTAAATAAATTTACTATGAATTAAAAATGAATGCAGGGTGATTTTGACCAATTTAATTTTAATAAATATCAAATCACAATATTTTTGGGAATAAAAATTATCCTAGATAGATCTAAAGATGGGGAATCAAGGAAAATTATCAGACCTTAATTTTGATGTGAAATGAACCTATTAAAAAATAAATTAAGGAATTCACCAAATGATTTATTTAGACCTCGAAATGTATGCAATTGAGATGAAAATTTTTATATAAGGTGAAGCTAATTATCCTAGATCTAATGTGATTTTTTGGGAATTTTGGAGTCACAGAGAAATTACTACTAATTAAAAGGTTAAATTGTGCAAAATATGACACAAAATGAACCAATTAATTAATTAAAAATTCCACTGATATCACAAAAATATGACACGTGTCACATAAGATAAAGGACAAGTTAAACTACAACATGCAATTTTTAGAATTTAAAAATAATGAAATATGGACACCTAAATATGCGTGCAAAGACAGGGGTATAATTACAATACAGGAATTAAAAATTGCTCAAAATAAAATATGATGATAGGGACCTTTATGCAATTACCTAGAATGCAGGGGGGTGGAATGCAAATTCTCCACAGATGCACGTTCTCCTCACGTGGGTACGCTTCGCAGGGACTGAATTGTAATTTTAGAAACCTTTATGGGCCTCAGTACAATTTGCCCAGGCCGCACGTGCTCCTCACGTTGGGTGCCCTAGGCTCGGTGGACGTCGGAGGCTCGGAGCGAGGCTCAGCTGCTCTGGAGGTTCAGGTGGAGGGTCGGAGAAGCTTCGGGTGATCCGAGCCTAGAGGTAGGGGAAGAGGCTCGGATCGGGCTACGTGGCACGATCTGGACCGTGGATCAAGTGACGATCCAACGGTCAGTGGATGCTGAGGCGTGGCGCGTCTGGATCCGTCAGATCATCGATTGATCCAACGACGGTGGTCTTGCTCCAGCTGATGGCGATGTGGACGACGAGTGATCGTTGGATCTAGATTGATCCAACGGCACTTGGAGCGTGATGAAGCGGTGACGTGGCTGATCTATCGTCGTTGGATCCTGATAAATCCAACGGCTCTCTGTTGCTCCGGTGCTTGGCAACGTGGCTCGAGGGGGACCGTTCGATCAAAGAGAGATCCAACGGCCTTGGGCTACTCCGGATGATGGCGACGTGGCTTAACTATGACTTTTCGATCAAGATGATCGAACGGCTGTGGGATGTCATCCCCAACTGCCCTCCGCCTCCTGCGGAGGAGAAGGCGGGGCTCCGGCGTAGCTGGGCTTGCTCCGCCCTGTCCTCCAGGTGTCAATGAAGCTCGCCGGAGGCTCTGGAGAAGCTCGGAAGATGCGTCGAACCTTCGGGGAGTCTCTGGTGGTCTCAGGAGTGGTGGAGAAGCTCTGGGGAACGGTGGCGAAGGAGCTCGAAGGGAGCTCCGACGAGCTTCCGACCAGTGAAATGGATGTACCTGCAAGGGGTCAGAGGATATAGCCGAAGCGTGTGCATGCTCGTGGAGTTGTGTTGGGAGTGAGATGCGAGGCCTATGGCGGAGCGAGGGTGGTCCAGTGATCGGGCTCCGCCCAGGTGGCGGAGCTGGCGTCGAGCGAAGGTGGGGTGTGGTGTTTGAGGGAAATAAGGGAAGCGTGAAGATCGGAGCTCCGTCGCGGAGCTCGGCGTGATGATGGTGGAATGAGAAGACGATGATGGAAGGCGAATTAAATCGGAGAAAAATAGAGAAAAATTAAGAAGGAGATCAGAGAGAAGGTGGAGGTGGCTACCTGGGGTCAGAAGCTCCGATGAAGCTTCTAGGTCCTCGCTCAAGGGGTCAGTAGAGTCCCAAGCTCGTGCAGCACCTTGGAGGAGCTGCGACACGGCGGAGTTGGCCGTGGATCTTGCCGGAGAAGAAGCCCGGTTATCGCTCAAAGAACCGCTCAATTGATGTCACCAATAGATTGCTCTGAGCTCGTGGGTTCTCTCTGGAGTGGCGGATAGGTGTGACAGTGGCCGGAGGACGATTATTTATAGGATGAAGGTGCTGGGTTAGCTGGTGACGAGGTGAGATTCGTGGTCGTCGTGGGGCGACTCTGGTGGGTGTCGTGGGAAGCGAGGGAGCTGGCGAGGATGAGGGAAGAGTGGTGATGGTCATGGTGGCGTTGGTGATCGGAGAGGGTGGCGGGAGTGGGGCCGAGAATAGAAAGGGGGCGACGGGTCGGCGCAGTGGAGATCGTGGGAGAGAGAGAGAGTCTGGAGGTGGAAGACGAAGTCTAGGAGATCCAACGGCCCGGATCAAAGCGCCAGATAGCGGTTCTGATACGATATGAGGTGAAGCGATCGAGGGTGTTGATTGCGCCACGTGTCGCGTTAAAGACGAAGCGCGAGCGGGCGGCTTGGATGTACTCTGAGGTTGCTCGATCAGATGGTGTATGAAGCGCCACGTGTTGCCTTGTCGATGAGGCGCGAGCGGACGGCGATGCGATTAGGGCTTTGATCAGGCGGTTGGGATTATAGCGCTAGTGGACGGTGTAGATCGAAGGGCCATATGCGGGATCTGAAGGCGCAAGTGCTGCCACATGGCGTGAGGTGGGGCAGGCGCTAGCGGATGGATGAGATTAGAGGCAAGGATGGATCGGATGGCTGAAAAGAAATGCGCACGTGGAGAAGGCGGGGTCGTTGGATGAGAAGAATATCCAACGGCTGAGGGCATGTGCGGCTAAGGAAGGGGAGCGGGCCGCGTGGCGCAATCAGAGGGCGCCACGTGGCCAGCTGTGAGTGGTTGCGAGAAGAAATGAGTTTAGAGAGAGAAGGAGGCCGAATTTCGAAAAACTCAAAACATGAAAGTTGTAGATCTCGATGAGATCTACAAGTTTTATGTTGACCAAAGACGGAGTTGAGGTCAAATATGATACAAAAATACAGGAATACAAATATACACCTATATAGTATACAAAGAGGCCCAAAAACCCAACTTCTTCCTACGAGCTCCAAATTGGATGAAATTAGTCTCATTTTAAAGGTCTTTGAATGTGTATTCATCTGAAAGTGAGTAGACCTATTTTGGAGTTGGTACAATAGAACTATGGGCTTTTTATGGTCCACGGGTTCTAGGGCTTTATTGGATGTTTTTCAAAGGAGATCTCTGACTTTCTTCCTTATATTATTAACTAAAGGTGCATATATCATAAGGAAGTGTTATTTTATAGGTGGATATTTTACAAGTGGAACTGGCTTCTTATTTAATGCAAAATGAATGCTAAAATGCAGATCTTTTCAATGCATGCATGAAAGCTAATTATGCAATATACGTGGAATTATGCAGCTAATTACTTGGGAACAAAGCTCTATTTTCAACTTTTAGAGTCATGAATCACAGATTCATCACTATACTTCTTTCCACGAACAACAACAAAGGATCCTCGCGTAAGCTTACATGTACCACCACCAAAAGTGTTAAGGTATCCTTCATCATCAACCTTGCTTGCATAAATGAGATTTAAGTGCATGTCTGGTGCATGCCTCACATCTTTGAGCGTCAACATCGCTCCATTGGTATTCTTCAAAGTAATATTGTCAATGCCAACAACAAGGGACAAAGAACCATTCCCCATCTTTAATGTGCCAAAATCAACAGTTGTATATGAAGAGAAAAACTCTCTTTGAGATGTGACATGTAGAGCAGATCCGCTATCAACAAACAAAGAAGTACCATCCTGTGCGACATTTACCATCTCCTCATCACAAAAAATGAGGAGCTCATGTTGTGCAGCTACAACAACTTGTTCATTCTTTTTCTCTTGTTTGTCTCTACCATTCTTGTTGTCTCTCTTGAATTGGAAGCAATACTTTTTGATGTCCCCCTTTTTTCTTGCAATAGTGACAATCCATATTCTGATATCTGGATCTTGACTTGCTTCTGCCACTATCTCTACCCGTATCGGTCTTGGTCCGGCTCCTCTCCCTGTTCTCTATGACAAGAACCTTTGAATATGAAGAGCTTCCTTGGGTTTTTCTTTGCATTTCCTCGTTAAGAATGCCAGACTTGACTGTCTCCAAAGAAATGATCTCATTGACTGCAGAATTCGTAAGTGAGACTCTGAAAGTCTCCCATGAATATGGTAGAGTAACAAGCAGTAACAACCCAACATATCATCTTCAAATTTTATCCCCATGCTCGTCAACTGACTACTAATTCCTTGGAATTCATTCAGAAAATCTTGTACAGTACTGTTTTCCTTGAACCTCAAGTTCACAAGTCTCTTGAGAAGAAACAGTTTGTTACTTCCCGTCTTGAAGGCATAAAAATTTTCCAACTTCAACCATAAGCTTCTAATATGACTTTCATCTTGTATATGATTGTAGACATTCCCACGTAAACCTGTTCATGTTCAAACTCGCATTCCTATTCGGTTTTAGCTTCAGACTCCTACATAGAGGACACCGGAAGGTGCATAACCTTCACATATTAAAGATCTTTTATATTGTTCTTCCACAAATTGTAATTAGTCTCATTAAGACTAATCATCCTGCTCGAACCAAACTCCATCTTATAATCCGCCATTGAACCTATCTCTGATACCACTTGTTGAGAACAGATTCCCTATATTGATCAAATTGCGGAAAATTATCAAAGTTGATAAGGGATTCTGCACAATATATCACTACAAGTACGAGCAAAATATCTCAACAAAAAAAAACCATAAATGCACGGAGAATTTTTAACGTGGAAAACCCTCAATGTGAGGAGAAAAACCACGAGTTTGATCGCAACCCAAAACCAAGCACTATAATCGAAGTAATCTCCCATGAGGGGCTTACAAAAGGTCGGCCCTCAATACAGTGCTACAAATCACCAAAGAATGGAGAATAGTAGACAGGAGAAATATCATCCAATGGTAACTGTCGCCAAACTGTAGGAAAGAATGCTAGAGAAGAACTGCTTTAAAGGTTACTCCCTCCAAACTCCGTAGCAACCACGAACCTTCTTTCTTCTTCCTCTCTCTCTCTCTCTCTTATTTCTTTCTTGTGCTAGGAGAGCTTGTGTTGGGATGATCCTGGTATGTACCACATAGCCACTATTTATACTCCATGGAGATAAGAAAACAAGGAAACATGAATTTCTACTTCTAATAGAATTAGGAAAAGATGACTCCTAATCCTAAAAGGTAATTGATCTCCTCTTCTAATTAGTAATTGATTTTTCCTTTTCCAAATAGGACCACCAATATCCTATATATATAGACTAGGTTCCCACAAGGAGGGGAACCCAACAACATTACAATGATTTAAAACCTACTTGGTTTGATTCCTTGTTTTATAAAACATAATATGGAACTTTTAAAAATCCAATTTCACTTGAAAAATTATTGTTTTTATCGATGTAGCTCTTCATGTATCGATTGATGAACATACTTTCTTTGTATTTAAAATGTCGGTGTTAATTGAGGTTTCATTAGACGTGAAAACTTTAATTAGATAAGAGTATCATCAATGGAAAGATACTCAACATGTTATCATTCAAAATAATGATGACTAATTACTTGTAAGTATGTGCAATAATGTAATCTATGAGGTCGACATAATTAAAAATCTAGAAGAGTTTATGATAACTTTTTAAAAAAATCCATTTTGTATCTCGTTAAATATATAATAATGATATTATTCACTGCAAAATGATTGTTTACTCTTGAAATCGATAACAAATGCCATATTCATTGATATATCATTATCGAAGGACCATATAGCAACGCTTATTCGTTTATTATATTTCAAAATTTTAATTAATAGTGGCTAATTTTTTAAATTGAAATTCAACATCGAATAGTAAAAAAATAAAAAAATACAACAGATAAGACATTTATCGTTAATTTCAAGTGTACAAATTCATTTTGCAATAAGTATATCGTCGTTATATATTTAAGAATAGATGGAAAATAATGGATTTAAATTAAAGAGTCGTTGTATGTCAACTTCATTGCAGTGAAGTTTCCATATGATCAATTTTTGAACAAAAGTTGTTGAAGTAGAAAGAAGGTTTTACTAAGGGGAAATTCACACACTTAGATAGTAACCGTTGAATTACAATACCCAAAAATTGTTGCATGAGAATACGGTAATCATGAGTCAATCATTTTCCTTCCTTTTACCTTCATCTTTTGCTATATAATCAAAGATATCCATGTGCAACCATTTTTCTCCCTTTTTTAAAGAATGAAAGTGTTTTGCTGCTTTCAGAGATTCCGGTAGCAAGAAAATGGCAACAATAATCGACCATGTGCTACTAGGTGTGGTCGGAGCTCCATTCTAATTTTTGTATCTGCTAAATTTAACTGTACCAAAATATTATCCTTGTGGTTTTCTAATCATATTTAATATTATATTAACAATGATTCCACCTAAGTTCTTTGCAATATTTCATGATATCTCAGTAATTTATAAAAAGTACAATGCATAGGAAATCCACCATTAAAAATTATCAACATTCATCCTTCTCACTTCTTTCCAACGTTGCTTCTAATCCCATTTTGATCTTTTTTAAAGGTGGTCTTCTCACCTCTTCATGGCCCTTTCTATTACCTTCTCCAAAGGTCACTTCTTATGAGCGGTGCATAATAAGAAGAGATAAGTGATGAACGTGATTTTTCGTTCATTCTGATTCAATTGATTTGAGGAACAAGAAAGAGAAGCCTATGGTAAACAGAGACATATATGATATTGTAATCATGATGTGGATATTTGATCATGGAATTGTTTAATCTGAAATACTCTCCTTATCTCAAGATAAGTGTTGGTATGCCTTGAATCTAAACGTATGTTCTACTGAACCTCATTGGAGAACCATCGTATGCACCCACCATGATACTATACCCTACCAGATGAAAAGGTTACAGGCGATTCCTTTTCTATTCGGGAATTCGGATATGTTTGTATCAGAGATCCATCTATACTAGGAGTATCATATAAACACCTAAGGTTAGGACTTTTTTGATATCCTATGTATTCTTCTTTTCCCACACAGTGAAAATCGATCGTCGCCATCCAAGGATGTAGCCCAGTCGGGTGAACCTTGCAAATCTGCATATTTGCATTTTGCTTGATTGATTGTATTTGTCTGCGATTGCTTCAACTATTCAGAACAACAAGAGTACATTATCTTGCATCCACACAGACCCAACGCTCGTTTAATGCGGGGTAAGGTTTCTTTATCCTAAAACAAGGATACTTCATCCTAAAATAAGCAATCTTTGTATCACACCATGGCTACATCATATCTATTATATCACTGCAGATAACATTCATCCCTACTTTATCTCTCAAACAAATGGAACAATGAAGAATGAACCAATCATGTATCCTATCCCTCATTATTCCTAATTTTTCATTCAGGAGGTTCTCAGACATGTGACAATTGACATGTGATGCTCAAGCTTTTAAGGACGTAATGTGATTCATATCATGTCTCCTTTATACTTCGGCCAGTTTATTCTGACCTCTCTAGATTCGGGGCGACTTTGGTATACCCGTCGGTCAATAACTAATTGAAATCTTTGATATGCCACACATTTAAATGGAAACTCAAACTCATCTTGTACAATTTAAGTGGAAATTGCCCAACTCTGTGGCAATTTTTGCACTTGTTCGACTAAAATATGAAGTGGAGTAAGGACTAATAGCTAAAAAGATGTTTCTCCTTATAAAGCAAAAGTTTCATGGCTTTACAAGTACTATGGTGAAAGGAAGAAGATGTTTCGGCATCATTAGAAGAAGCGGATGAAAAGGACTTGCACTTATCCATACAATCCAACATAGAACTCTTCAAGTTAGTGCTTTGCACAGGTAAAAATAGAGAAAAAGGACAAGAGGAAAGAGAAGCATGGGGGGCAATGTTGTAAAAGAACCTAGCATTTATTATTGAGTACATTACAGAAAAGTCCCTAAATTATACACCTGATTTCCAATTCATGCATGAACTTTAAAAGGTAACAATGTGATACCAAACTTTCAAATTTGTCTCAATGTGGTCCTTCACCATTGAAATTTAGTTCATTATTTCGTCTTTTTAACCCTAAATTTCAATAGTCATGGACCACATTGAGACAAATTTGAAAGTTTGGGTACCACATTGTTACTTTTTAAAGTTCAAGTATGATATTGAAATCATATGTATAGTTCATGGACTTTTTTGTAATTTACTCTTTATTATTTGTTAAAATTGTGATTGTAGGTAACTAAATTAAAACCCATTCATAGAGATTGAAATTGTGTATTTTATTCTAGATGGTGTTTATGCAATACCTACAACTTAGTAACATCAACATCCATGCAGATTAAAAATCATTTTCAAAATAGGTTGATCTTATTTTTTTAATGAACACATCAAACGAATTTGATTAATATTGATTTTGATATGCATATATTATATATAGTTTCAGTCTAATACAGTTGGATTTCAGATTTAGATTTCCGGTTTTTTGCCCATCCATGTATACTATTCTTCACGTGGTTTTGTTTTACATGGGAGCACGGTAACATTTTGGGGGTTTGGATTCCTTGTTGTGAATGACTACACAACATGACATTTTGTCTCTATCTCGAATGTCCATCAAAGATCCAAATGAAGAGGTTGTTTGATTAAAAATCAAATGATTTCAAGTGTTATCATGAGAGCCATCGTTTTGTTACATGCACGTCGGTACCACACAATTCTCATTCTTATCAACCTTTAAATTATTACAAACATGTTTTTACCAAGTCATATACTTTGCGACCTCTAAATGTTACCATAACGTCATATTCTTATCGTTGGATCCACATTCTTATCGGAAAAAATTCATACTAAAGAAATTTATTTATTGCCCAAAAAAACCTCTTCTATCGAATCTTAGATAGATAACCATGATAGACAACAAATCATGTTGCTGTATCGCTCACAACGAAGATCCTGTTTAAAATAATCAATTTAAAGATTGTGGGAAAATTTGCTCCATGATTTTTCCCTTTCTTATAATCATTGTTGGTGTATACTTTCCCCCCTCTCATAATTTTAATAGAAAATCAAGTATTTAAAGCAACATAAAAAAGTAATATAGACAACATCATCGATAATAAAAGATCTAATATTGCCATCGAGGGGTCAAACAAAAGTTTTTCAATTGAGTTCGAATGATATTAGACCGTCTATATTGCAACATAAATAAGAAAAAAAACACCGATCATAACATTGTTGGGAGAAGAGAAACAAAGTATCAATAACCACTGCATATTGGATTTTGGAGTGAGGGTAGGGAGCTCCCATGAAATCTCTTTATTTATGCTCAACAAGAATAACCATTCTCTCTTCTCGACGCCATCGCCCTTCCGCCTCTATCATAGGATAAATTCATAGTCATGTCGTTGAATGTGCATAGACTGACTCCTTTTATAGATCAAAGTTTCCGTTTGGATGATTTAAATGCGCATTATGGTCTTCCTTTATATTTTTTCCTTCCATATCGAGAAAATGAGTAACTGACATGGACCTATATTCCGTCTTGGACTTTGCTAGCTACAACTTGATTGGTATGACAAATAATCAGTCGATTGGTAGTGCAGAAAAATGTGAACACCTCTCCCCCATGCTTGATGAAGCATTGAAGAATATTTATTCCTTCTCAATGAGATCTCTAAAGGCCTACTTTCGCCCCATTGAGCATGACCTTGTGTCTATGAATGAGGATGCAACTATCTATAGGACGACAAGAACACAATGTGTCATCAAAGAAAATGATCACTGCGGCTTCAACTATGGAATTACTCCATGACACCTGTTTGCCATACACCTTCTGTTAGGGAAGCTAAAGATCACATGATCTCCTTCTCATCCATGATGGTAACACTTCAAAGCTTGACTAGATTGAAAAAAGACCATGACTTACTTATGCCACATTTAGAATCCTATACAGCCTATTGCTATTGAGGTCATATTCGATGAATAAAGGCATATCATGTTCGAGGCTAACTGGATTTCATCAAAACATGATCAAGAAGTCATATGACAAAGAGTACTTAGAGTCGATACATGTTGTATGTTTTATGTAGATTATTACACGAGTGAAGGAAAATATAATTTAAAAATTATGTCAAAAATCAAATAAGAAGCAATCACAAGTATTTAACATGGAAACCTTCTAATTTGGAGAGAAATCATAGGATTGCATGAGTTCCTACACCTCTCAAGAGTTAGCTTCTTTCTTTTTGATAAGTATGGAAAAAAGGAGATGGATTACATATATTTTTTCATGATTAAATGGATCCTCATCTACGACTCGATGAGCCTAAATAATACAACTCAACTCTGATAAATCTATGATTCATTGCTCTAATAGATGAAAATTGAGCTATGTTCCCAGATATTTAGATGCAATTAGGAGATTATATTGCATAATTAGCATTCATGCATATATAAATAACTAGCATACATTAGCATGCAATTTTTAAATAAAATAAAGTATTGAATATTGTTTGTAAATAATTCTCTATAAATAAATAAATTTTCCTGATTTTTATTAGTATCATAGAAATCCTTTTGACTTAATTCTTTTTCTTAAATTCATATAAATCATTTTGACTCTTTTTCCAACATGTATATAAAATGTATATAAAAATATAAAAATACACATCATTCCCACTTTAAATAAATACTCTTAGATCTTGAACTGAAAAACCTGTAAACTCTCAAGTTAGATGCAAAGATGAAATACGCTAACTTATAGCATTATTCTCAAACTTCATTGTAGGTGGACCCTTCGTAAAAAAATATCTGCCACTTGATCGCCAACAATGATGAAGGGTGAAACTACGTTCTTGGAGTTGATCTTTTCCTTGACAAAATTATAGTCAATCTCCACATGCTTTCTCTATCCATATATTACATAATTTTTATAAGGGTTTTTATCACATGTGCTCTTCTTAACTTTTGCAAAATCAGTTATGACCCTGCCTTTTTTGGAATATCATTTGCGTCCCTACCTTCTTACAAAATTCACAGTTATACCCTTTTTAATATCACTTATGCCCCTACTTTACCTTAACAGAAGGGCAAAAGTGTAAATTTTGTAAGAATGTAGGGGTACATTCAATATTCTAGAAAAAAAAGAGAGGTATGACTGATACTGCAAAAGTTAAGGAGGGAATAAGTGATAAAAACCTTATTAACAATATCAATGCATCTTTATTGCATATTACAACCACTTGTTTACGCACTAGACCCAGAGAAACAAATTATTTCTTCTTCTTATCACTACGTTGCCTCTCAAACTAATACAGTAGAAAAATATCAACTTTAAGGTATTTTGAACATGTCCCAATTAATATATATGTACACCTCCCATCCCTTGGTAAAAAATTATCCCTTCTTATTTTTTCTTGAAATAGAAAATACAACAATCCACTATTATGAGAGGAGAATACAAAGGAACGTGCATGTATTGATTTATAATGTTCATGACATGAGTAATGTCTAGTCTAATTAGTGTAAGATAAGCTCAAACTTCACTAATCTTTTAATAACTTCATACTAACTCCTTTTGACTTAATTATTTTTCCAACTTGTGTTTAAATATATATATATATATACACACATAAAATATAAAATAAATTCCACATCAAATAATTACTTTTATATCTTCGTCAATTAGCTTATAATTATACTTTTCACTTGATTCCATCCAATCGATAGTTAATTGCGCAGACTTTTTATCCCATCGAATCTGAACCGTTGAGGATGACAACAACACAATTATATTTGATTGTAAGGGATTCCACTTCCTCATGCATGGCTTCAACCCACTAGGAATCACTAAAAGTCTCGATTACATTTTTATAACATCAAAATGAAATAGTGAAAATAAAAGGCAATTGTAATGGTTAGTAAGATTATAATAACAAATATATTTGTTGATAATGATTGCATCATATATTTCTAAAGGGAGGCTTGATCTCTATGTGCCCACGTTTGTTGGAAATACAATCATCTCCTAGATGATAGTTAGGCCTTGATGGTAAACATCCTCATTATTATCCTATTCATCCTCAACATTGCTTCCTTGAGGCGCGGTTCAAAAAATAAATTTAGGTCGAGCCAGGACTTGTATTTTATAGGAGTGCTTAGGATAAGGATTGGTTTCATAGTCAATTAGCTACTTATCTTTTGTGATATGGAAATATATTGTATCTCGTTATTGTATCTCTCGGAAGCGTTACGTGTAGCGAACATAGAATGTGGATAAAACAAATAGACAAGTAAATACAAAACAACCACGATAAGGAAATTATGAGGGTCTCCCTTAGATGGATTACTCTTTGACAACAGTGGCAGGTCTCTCTCTTGTACAATGGTAAAACAATATCATAAGGGGTAACAAATATACCTAATCCTATATCGAATTTGCATAACACCATCATACAAACATATAAGCCTAAATGGGAAGACCCACAAATCATGACTAAAAAGATGATTGTGGTTTCGAGTGTGTTGTCCTGGAAAGAGACCACCTGTCTCGGCTCACCTAGGGTTTGTTTAGTTACTGGGTTGGGATGAGTTAGGGTAACCTCCTGTGAATAGTAGTTGTTTGGATGGTTATGAGGGTTGGTAAAGGGATGGAATAAGGAATGTGATGTCACATTGATTTGTGATGGAATTCCACCCCATGATTGACCAGAAATGTAGGGGGTACACCACGTTACCCTGGGGTACCCTGTAACCAAACGAACCCTTAGCCATTTAAATACCAAGAGTCTCAATAAATTAAAGACATTTAAGATTTTATTTCCATGTCTTGAAAGTCTCCATCTAAAGACAAAAATCAAATCCATGCTCAATAAATGTTCAATCCTTGGCATCATGGACCTTATAAATAACAAGTGCATAAAAAATCTCTTTGATTATCCTAGTACATATCCCACTTATTTGCATCAAAGGATGATTGTGAACAACATATAAACACAAAATTGCACATCCGTGCACCCGCATACATGTACACACATCTACCAAAAAGTTCATGTGAAGTTATGGGACTGTGCAATACCATATCGAGATAGACATACATCCTTCCAAAAGCTTAGAAGGGATTTGTAATAAGAGAAACCGTTGTATGAAGATCTTCACCCTAAAACTTTTACGAAGGTTTCTTTGAATATGCGAGCTTTATCGACTTCTAAGGGATGCTTTTTTCTCTTGGCGTTACTATTTTGTTGTGTCATATGCTTACAAGAGGCTAATGAACAATTCCCTTTTTGTCAAAGAAGTTGTGAAGGGACTAAGATCATTATGATCAAAATCTCTTGATGACCCTATCATATTACTTTGCTCATTTGCAATGAAAATCTTCACTAAATCAACAACACTCCACATGATTTGAGAAAACAAACCAAGTTGTTATTTTAAAAATCCATCAATACCTTAATGAAATTTCCATTCCTTTTAAAAAAAATAGCACATTAAGGGACTCTAGTTAACTAAATCAACAACATTATTCGGCTTATTAGTTCAAAATAAAATAACATCATCTAATATTTTTAGTTATTAAATGCATATCATAAATTAAGGAATTCATACGTTGGTTCCAAAAATAAAAATAACTTATATTAAAGAAAACATTATATCGCATTGGCAACTCATTCTATGTCAACATCACCAAAATATAGTATCATTAGTTCTCTTCTACCAAAATAATTGAGCCGCACGTAATATCTATCTTACAAATTCCAGATAAATATATCTTTTTTATAAAACTATTTTGTAATAAAAAAAATCAAATAGTTGATAGAAAATTCTAAAATCCAGAAAGAACAAAGCGAACAATTTAAACAACAAATAACATGTAGTGCATGAATGAAATCATTATAAGATCGAGCTACGATCATACATATTTTCAATGACTAATTTATGTCTATCATTTCATTTTGAATCATCTTTATTTGGTGTATATGAAAAAAATTATTATAGCTCAAGTAAACTTATTTTAGGACAAGTTTTTCAATGAAACATAATAATGTAAGATAAACAAATTAAGATCCTAATATACAAAATACATACAGGAAAAAGATCCTAAAAACTAAAGGGAGAATCTCCCTCCAAATCATCATGATCCCTACTTTCAAAGTAAATTAGATTTGATCTTTTAAACTCAAGATAGTATCAACTCCTATCTTTAATGAAAAAGAAGAGACTGTTGAACTGTGACTGTCACATCTAAGATAAAACTGTCACATCTAAGATAAGAAAAGATGGTTATAATGGAGAATATTGAGGACAAAGTTGAGGGACTATATAAGAGAATATCTATTAGGTTATGGCAGTGAGCATGTAAGTGTTACATGGTTGTTCAATCATGGTATCTTAAGGGCTTCTCTCACACACATCCACACATGCAGAAACATACATGCATTTGTGTGTGTATGCACGTGCACACATGAAAAAATGCATACATGTGTATGTGTGCATGTACATATGCATGCACGTAAACATTTAAATACGTATGTAATTACATGTGAAATCCCAAGATTCTTGCTTCATAAATGATTTTTCAGTTCATGAATATTGGCACGTGCTGCACTAAAATACTTCTATAAATTTTCATAGGCTATATAAATGAATTATATAATGACTCATTGGATGTGTATTATCATAAGGAATCCAATGCATCAAAACATTATCGATTCTTGTATCATACTCAAAAGCTACAATCATTGTGTGAGAGGGGTAATATGAAGATCTATTGTGGGAAACTTACACGAGATCCACTTAAACCCCCTCCTCACCTACCTACATGAATTTGGCATTACAAATTTATCTCTTAGTTGACACTTGATAAAATCCTAATAACTACTTCCACCTCAACCACCCCACGTTTCTTCCCTCGTGATGAATCTCCATTTCATCACATTTATTCTTTCATTTTGGTATACAAATTAACATCCATTTGTTGACTAATAAACAATGTATAAATATTGGTATTGAATTCCAAAATAAAAGAATAAAGGAAATAAAAGGGAAATAAATTAAGTGTCAAAGACAATGAATGACCCTAGACCCCGAGACCCAGTCACCATGATGACTAAGCCAACAAGGAATAAAATAGGGGAAGATAGGGCAGAGAAACTGTACAGGGAACACTTAAAAACCCTAATTCTATCTACCAATAATAGCCTTTTTGGGCCCTATTTTATTTTCTCATATTTTATACCTCAAATAATAAAATCCTCAACATGAAAGTTATACATAAAATACAGAGAAAATATATAATTTATTTCACAAAAAAATAACACACAGTGCACCCAAAACACTCAGAACAAAAAGGCACAAAGAAAACTTCCCAGACCTGTATCTTCTCCATATAGAGTCAAAATTGACCAAACTCTCATTTATTGTTCATAAAATTAAATTATCTATTTAAGAAGGTGATTTCATATAATCGAGAGTTGAGATGTAAAAGTTGGCTTTTGGGTCCCTATTATACTATATACATGTATATAATATTCATTATATTTATTCTTTACATTTTTTACTTCTTTATATTTTTAGATACCTGTAAATATTATTGAAAATACATTTAAATAATAAAAATAAAATAAAATCAATAGAATATATCAAAATAAATAAGTATTATAATATATAGGTAAACTATACATATATATTACATATACATATTTATTTAAGTAAATAAATAAAATCAGGAAAATGCAATAAAATATGTAAATATGTATTTAAATAAGTTATAAACACATAATATATATATAATAATTAAATACAAAATAAAAATAAAAATAAAAATAAAATACAAGTATATATACCTATGTATATATATGTAAAAATTAACACCTAATAAAAAGCATTGTAAAAATAAATAAAAATGTATATAAAATACTACATAAATAATAAATATTTTTCGTGTTTTGATCTAAAATTAATAAAATAATTTATTACTTTATATCTAATTAATAAGGGAATTATTCCCTCCATTTTTGGTTGGCCCATGTGGACCAAGCAGAGCACTCCTTTTGTTGACCTAGCAGGTCAACTGTCTAGCCTTCACCCCCCTTTCTGTTAGAGATCACATGTGAGCTCTTCTTCTCCATTTTTTTGTCCACCTGCTACTATGCCTTCTCTCTGGAGCAACCCACCAGCTTGCTTCTCTCTCAACCCTAACCACACCCAACTTCCAACCTCCATCTAACATATTCACCGATCATGTAATCGTTCTTCCCCTTCTGCCCCCCGCATTGTGTATAAATAAGTCCCCATTGTTGACCTTTTGAATTTTGAACCCCATTCTCATCTGTAACCCCAATAGGAGCTCAAAAGTTGCAGGTTTTGGTGATATCAAGATTTCCCTCTCCTTGATGGTGAGGATAAGGGCGAGAATCAGCATGATCCATTTTCACCGGTGCCTCTCCGAAGACCTTCATCTGCTCCTTGGCTCCGACCAGGTATGAGCTTATTTCTTTGCACTTCATAGTGTAATTTAGTTTCCTTCCCTTGGCGGATCTCATTATTTTATTACTTTCATTGATGATGCAACTAGAAAACTATGGGTTTATTTTATCAAAAATAAATCCAATGTGTTTGAGACATTCAAAATTTGGAAGGCCTTAGTTGAGACTGAGTCAGGTTTAAAGTTGAAATGTCTCAAGTCAGACAATGGGGAGAATACTGCAGTGAAGAGTTTGAATTCTACTGTGTCGAGAACGTGAACAGGAGATTGAAAATGATCTCAAAGAAGCATAGACAGAATGGTGTTGCTGAATGCATGAACAAGACTCTTCTAGAGCGTGTGAGAAGCATGAAGATACATGCAGATCTACCCAAGCGACATCGGGTTGATGCAGTGAATACATTTGCATACTTAATCAATCGAGGTCCATCTGCTGCTTTAGATGGGGATTTTCCAGAAGAAATGCGGACAGTAAAGGAGGTAACACTTTCTCATTTACGTATCTTTGTATGCATAGCTTATATTCACATTGAGCAAGAAGACAAAGAAAGCTTGATCCCAAAGCAAGGAAGTGTACCTTTGTTGGTCATGGTACAGATAATTATGGATATAGATTGTGTGATTTAAAGAACAAGAAGATAGTTAAAAGCATTGATGTCACATTCAATGAGTCTTCCTTATACAAGGATGAATTGATAAAAGGAAGGACAACTGAAGAACCAGAGTTTGTGGATTTTCATGAAACTCCTAAATAAAGCACATCACATCCAAGTAATGAGAATGTTCAACCCATCCCACAGAATAATCCGCAAACTCCAGTACTACGAAAATCTTTCAGAATCAACAAACCCACTACAAGATATTCACCTTCCTTGAATTATTTATTGTTGATTGATAATGGTGAGCATGAATGTTTTGATGAAGCTATACAAGGTGAGACAAGGAATCAGTGGGAGTTAGCCATGGATGAGGAGATGAACTATCTCTCAAGAAATAAAACGTGATATTTAGTCCCACTACCAAAGGGAAAGAAGGCTTTGCACAACAAATGGGTAAACAAGGTGAAAGAGGATGTTGATGGTTCCGTTAAATACAAGTCTCGGCTAGTAGCGAAGGGCTTTCAGCAGAAAGTAGGAGTCGATTTCACAGAGATCTCTGCACCTGTTGTAAAGATCTCAACCATAAGAGCAGTATTAAGCATTGTTGCAGCTGAGAACCTACATTTGGAGTAGTTGGATGTTAAGACAACATTTCTCCATGGAGATCTTGAGGAGGGCATCTATATGCAACAACCAAAGGGCTATGTAGCTACTGGAAAGGAAGACATGATATGCAAGCTCAGAAAAAGTCTTTATGGCTTGAAGCAGACACAAAGACAATGGTACAAAAAGTTTGACAATTTCATGACAAATACAAGATTCTGTAAATGCCATGCTGGCCATTATTGCTAATTCAAGAAGCTTGGTGTGTATTACATCATTTTATTATTGTATGTAGATGACATGCTTGTTGCAGGCTCCTGCAAGGAAGAAATACCAAATCTAAAGGCAATGCTGTCTAAGGAGCTTTAAATGAAGGATCTAGGTCCTGCAAAGAAAATCCTTAAAATGCAGATTAACAGAGACATGAATAACAAGAAGTTGAGATTGTTTCAATCAGATTACATCGAGAAGGCTAGAGAGATTTAATATGAAAAATACAAAATCTACTCTAACATCTTTAGGGAGCCACTTCAAACTTTCAAAGGAGAAAGAACCACCTACGAAGGAGTATGAGTACATGTCAAAAGTACCCTACCAGTCTTCTGTTGGTAGTTTAATGTACGCAATAGTTTGTACAAGACCAGGCATCTCCCATGCAGTGGGAGTTGTGAGCAGATTCATGGCAAATCCTGACAAGGAACATTGGTAATTGTGAAGTGGATTCTACGTTATCTGAGAGGTACCTCTAACGTGGCATTGTGTTATGGGAACACTGACATTTCCATTCTAGGTTTCGTAGACTCAGATTTTACAGGAGATATCGATGGCAAGAAAAGCACAACAAGGTATGTCTTTACCTTGGGAAGTGGAGCCATTAGTTGGATGTCTAGACTCTAGAAGACAGTGACATTCTCAACCATGGAAGCAGAATATGTGACGGCAATAGAAGCTTGCAAGGAAATGATATGGCTGAAGGGTCTGATGAAAGAACTGAATAAAGAATGCGAAGATTGTCAATTATTTAGTGACAGTCAAAGTGTTATTCATCTGCAAAGAATTCTATATTTCACTCGAGGACTAAGCACATTGATGTGAAGTAACACTTCATTCGGACGCAGCTAGAAGATGGGCAATTTAAGTTGAAAAAGATCCACATATTAGAAAATCCTGCTGATATGTTCACAAAGTCTATAACAGTGGAGAAGATGAAGACATGTTCAGTTCTATTGGTCTTCAAGCATATAAGACAAGGGAAAGCTCACATCAGGACTATTAAAGATGTGGTGTGTACTACAAATCGACCTTCAAGTGGGAGATTGTTGAGATTTATCCTGTGAAGACCGATTAGTTGAATACAAGTGAAAAGCATTGCTGATGTGGATGATCACCGTCTTCCTTTTGATTGGCTGAGAGCTCTTTGGCTGGATTGCTAAGGTCTCTGGTCTGCCTCCTGCATTTTGATTGGCTGAGAGGTGTTGGGTTGGATTGCTGAGATGCTTAATCCACATCCTGAATCCTGATTGGCTGAGAGATTATGGTGGGGATTGTTAAATGTTTGGTATTCTTTTGTTGTAGTATAAAGGAGCCATGTAGCACCATATGTTGTATCCCAAACATCATTCAAACAATAGTAGAGAGTCTGGTGTGAGCAAGTGGAGTAGGCACATTGCCGAACCACTATAAATCCTTATCTTGTGCGATTGTGCATGCTTTCTTCTTCAATCGTCGTTCTAGTCTTGTGGTGTTTGATCGGATCCGTCCCCAACAAATCACATGTATAAAATCATACTACTCATACGTAAGGATGAGAACACACCTTAGAGTCATCAAGATATCAAGATATCCTGGAGAGACAAGGAATTAATGAGCTTTATATGGATACTCTGATGGGCGAACTCATGCTCTTCTTGTCCTTTACAAAACCTCTAAAAAATTACAAATCCATGAACCCTATGGACCGAACCCACAACTTAAAGTTATCTGATCTAAACATGATCTACAAGTGCTAAAGATATCCTTGAATGAATTCTCCAAGAGTTGTATGTACCTTGGGATTGCTTCTTTGTCAACCCCTAATGCAAAAGATTAAGTTTTTTGGGATCTATGGTGATTAGGTCTCTTAAATTTGGGAATAGATGTCTTATCTTCCCTATAGGATGTATGTATAACATTAACTAGGAAGAGAGACACACAGAGAGATGGAATTGATTCCTTAAGGAGAGGGAATTATTCTTAAATAGAGGGATTGGATCAAGAGTCCAAAATGGAAAAAAGATGCAAAAGAAGGGGAATAAAATTTATCCTCGGGTAGGAATTGAACCTACGACCTCACATCTCCATTACTAAGCCCGTAACAAACCCCTCTAAATATAACCCTCATCAATCTAAGCTTTCTCGTTTATTTTATTTAAAAATAACTCATTCATATTTATTGGTAATTTAAATTAAAGGGTTGTGGTATGTTTAGGATGAAAATAAATGTGAATATATTCGTATTCGACCCGCTATCATATTCGTTTTATATAATTTTTTACATTCGCATTCGTATTTGTTTTAAAATGGATGTGGATATGGATATCACTTTGACATTCGCTAATATTCGCATTCTTATTCGTATATCATTTTCGTACATAAGTTTAGTAATAGATTTATTTATAATTGTGTGTAACAACATTTTATGATTGCATTCACCATTGTTGATATAATTGTTATGGAATTATTATATCTAGTATATACATTTTATGTATAAACCATCATAAGTATGTATATTTTAGTTAACCTATTAAAAATTTATGTTATTATTCGTATCCAATTCGTATTCGTTTTACATTTGTGTTCGTTTTTAAGGATATGATAACACAATTTTCACATCCGTCAATATTCTATCAGCATTCGTATTCGTATTCTAAAATGAATAAGAATGTGATTTTACCTATATTTGTATCCGTATCCGACCGTTTTCATCCCTAGGCATGTTGCTTCACCAGGTCAACTCGATACAACCAAGTGGGCTTTGAACACTTGACCTAGTCGGATACAGCTAGCACACAAACATGTATGATTACATCTGACATGTAATACAATTACTCAACAATGAGATAATACTAAACTCCAATCATGTGCACGGTGAAACCAACTTCACATTCAAGTGGAAAAGTCAATCATTTTGTTCAAGTGGAAAAGTCAATCATTTTGTCATTCTTATTTTTTAAATCTTTCACATTATTCCAAACCAGTTTAGAGTGGAAGAGTTCACAATGATATAGGGCACAAAGTATAGGAGCCTCTATTCACATTGAACGCACATTTAATAGTATGATAGTGTTTATAACGTAATCCCCACATATTCAGTAACCACGTCCCATATATAGCACCTTGCACAATGCTATGACTCAAAGTAATTCTAGATACGACAATCGTAGTATTACTTGCTCACCTTATATCTAAGTGCAAAACTTATAATATCAATCGTGTCACCTACAACAACTCCAACATAGGACAGAGCATCTTTATGGAAGGTCAAGTAGGAAAATACATCCACAAGGCAAATGGTCCATCGTGAAAGATTGCCACCCCGATCATTAGCAACTTGTTAGGGAGTTGATTTCTTTGGTGTATGTGGGCATCATCACTAATGTTCCTCGCTTTGACGCACTCGTCTTATAGTCCCAACTAATTTATAATTATCGAATCCATTACGATGGTTTTAAAGCTACCTGGTTTGATTCCTTATTTTATAAAACATAATATGGAACTTTTAAAAATCCAATTTAACTTAAAAAGTTATTATTTTTATTGATGTAACTCTTCATGTATCGATTGATGAAAACACTTTCTATGTATTTAAAATGTTGGTGTTAATTAAGGTCTCATTAGATGTGAAAACTTTAATTAGATAAGAGTATCATCAATGGAAAGATACTCAAGATGTTATCATTCAAAATAATAATGACTAATTACTTGTAAGTATGTGCAATAATGTAATTTAAGTAGTCGACATAATTAAAAACCTAAACGAGTCTATAGTAACTTTTTTAAAAAAATCATTTTGTATCGTCCATCGTTAAATACAAAATGATGATATTATTCATTGCAAAGTGATTTTTTATAATTGAAATTGACAACAAATGTCATATTCATTGATATACGATTAGCAAAGGACCATATAGCAATGTTTATCTGTTTGTGATATTTCAAATTTTTAATTATTAGTGGCTAGTTTTTTAAATCGAAATTCCATGTCGATTTGTAAAAAAGTTTTAAAAATTGCAACAAGTAAAAAATTTATCGTTAAGTTCAAGTGTACAAATTCATTTTGTAATAAGTAGTCGTTATATATTTACCAATGGATGGAAAATAATGGATTTAAATTAAAGAGTCGATGTATGTCAACTTCATTGCAGTGAAGTTTCCATATCATCATTTTTTAAACAAAAGTTGTTGGAGTAGGAAAGATGTTTTATTGTGGAGAAATTCACACACTTAGATAGTAACCGTCGAAGTGCAATACACAACAATTGTTGCATGAGAATACAATAATTATAAGTCAATCATTTCCTTCCTTTCACCTTTATCTTTTGTTGTATAATCAAATATATCCATGTGCAATTGTTTTTCTCCTTTTTGTTTTAAGAATAAAAGTGTTTTGCTGGCTTTCAGAGATTTTGGTAGCAAGAAAATGGCAACAAAAATCGGCCTTGTGGTAATAGGTGCTAATAGGTGTGGTCGGAGCTCCTTTCTAATTTTTGTATCTGCTAAATTTAACTGTACCAAAATATTATCCTTGGGGTTTTCCAATCATATGTAATATTATATTAACAATGATATCACCTAAGTTCTTCGCATTATTGCATGATATCTCAGTATTTATAAAAAGGACAATGCATATGAAATCCACCATTAAAGAAATGATCAGCATTCGTCCTTCTCGCTTCTTTCCAGCAGTTGCATCTAATCCCATTTTGAATTTTCTTAAAGGTTGTCTTCTCGCCTCTTCATGGCCCTTTCCATTACCTTCTCCAAAGGTCACTTCTTATGAGGGTGCATAATAAGAAGAGATAAGTGTTGAACGAAATCTGTATTATCTTTTTTGAGTTGGTACTAAGACAGAGAGAGCGAACGTGATTTTTCATTCATTCTGATTCAATTGATTTGAGGAACAAGAAAGAGAAGCATATTGTAAATGGAGACATATATGATGTTGTAAGCATGATGTATATTTGATCATGGAATTGTTTAATCTGAAATACTCTCCTTATCTCAAGATAAGTGTTGATACGTCTTGAATCTAGACGTATGTTCTACTGAACCCCATTGGAGAACCATTATATGCACCCCCTCTCCACCTTTGCACTATACAGTACAAGAAGAAAAGGTTATAAGCGGTTCCTTTTCTATTTGGGAATTATGATTTGTTTGTATCAGAAATCCATCTATACCAGGATCGACATATAAACACCTAAGGTTAGGACTTTTTGGTATCCTATGTATTCTTCTTTCTCGGCACAGTGAAAATCGATTGTCGTCATCCAAGGACGTAGCCCAGTCGGGTGAACCTTGTAAATCCGCATATTTGCATTTTGCTTATTGATCGTGATTTTGTGTGATTGCTTCAGCTATTCACAACAATAAGAGTATTATATTATCTTGCATCCACACAGACCCAACACTCGTTTGATGTAGGGTAAGGTTTATTTATCCTAAAACAAGGATCATGGTTACATCATATCTATTATATCACTGTAGATAACATTCATCCCTACTTTATCTCTCAAACAAATGGAACAATGAAGAATGAACCAATCATGTATCGTATCCCTCCTTATTCCTAATTTTTCATGCAGGAGGTTCTCAGACATGTAACAACTGACATGTGATGCTCAAGATTTTAAGGACGTAATGTGATTCATATCATGTCTCCTTTATACTCCGACCACTTTCTTCCAACCTCTCTAGATTCGGGACAACTTTGGTATACTCGTCTGTCAATAATTAGTTGAAATCTTTGATAGCCCCACACATTTATTGGTCACTCCATTAGGAAACTCAAAGTCATCTTGTACAATTTAAATGGAAAATTGCCCAACTTAGAGATAATTTTCGCAATTGTTCTACTAAAATCTGAAGTGGAGTAAGGATTAATGGCTAAAAAAATGTTTCTCCGTATAAAGCAAGAGTTTCATGGCTTTACAAGGACTATGGTGAAAGGAAGGCGATGTTTCGATATCATTAGAAGAAGCGGATGAAAAGGACTTGTACTTATCCATACAATCCAACATAGAACACTTCAAGTTAGTGCTTTCCACCAGTAAAATAGAGAAAAAGGACAAGAGGAAAGAGAAGCATGGGGGAAATGTCGTAAAAGAACCTATCATTTTTTATTATTTATTAAAACTGCGATTGTAGGAAACTAAATTAAAATCAAATCATAGAAGATTGAAATTGTGTATTTTATTCTAGATGGTGTTGATGCAATCTACATCTTAGAAACTTTAGAAAATTAACGTCCATGCAGATTAAAAATCATTTTCAAAATAGGCCGATCTTATTTTTTAATGAGTACATCATACGAATTTGATTAATAATGATTCTGATATGCATATATATTATATATAATTTCAGTCTAATACAGTTTGAATTTCGGATTTAGATTTCTGCTCTTTTGCCCATCCATGTATACTATCCTTCGCATGGTTTTGTTTTACATGGGAGCATAGTAATATTTTGGGGGTTTGGATTCCTTGTTGTGAATGACTACACAACATGACATGTTGTCTCTATCTCAAATGTCCATCGAAGATCCAAATGAAGAGGTTGTTTGATCAAAAAATCAAATGATTTCAAGTGTTGTCATGAGAGGCATCGTTTCGTTACATGCATGTCAGTACCACAAAATTCTTATTCTTATCAACCTTGAAATTGTTACAAACATGTTTTTTTATCAAGACATATACTTTGCTACCTCTAAATGTTCTCTTAACATGCATACTCTTATCGTTTGATGCACATTCTTATCAAGAAAAATTCATTGTAAAGAGAGTTATTTATTGTCCAAACAACCTCTTCCGACGAATCTTCGATAGATAACCATGATAGACAACAAATCTTGTTGTCGTATCACTCAAAACGAGGACAACAGAAGAAGATCTGGTTTAAAAGAATCAATTTAAAGATTGTGGAAATTTGCTCCATGATTTTTCCCTTTCTTATGCTCATTTTTTATGTATTCCCCCCTCCTTTCATAATTTTAATAGAAAATCAAGTATTTCATGCAACATAAAAAAAACAAGTAAAATAGACAACATCATCAATAATAAAAGATCTAATATTACCTTCGAGGGGCCAAACAAAGGTTTTCAATTGAGTTTGAATAATATTACATCGTCTATATCGCAACATAAATAAGGAAAAAACACCGATCATAACATTGTTGGGAGAAGAGAAACAAAGTATCAATAACCACTACATATTGGATTTTGGAGTGAGGGTAGGGAGCTCCCATGAAATCTCTTTATTTATGCTTAACAAAACTAACCATTCTCTCTTCTTGACGCTATCACCCTTCCGCCTCTATCATAGGATAAATTCACAGTCATGCCGTTGAATGTGCATAGACTGACTCCTTTTATAAATCAAAGTTTCTATTTCGATGATTTAAATGTGCATTATGCTTTATATTTTTTCCTTCCATATCGAGAAAATGAGTAACTGGCATGAACCTATGTTCTGTCTTGGACTTTGCTAGCTATGACTAGATTGGTATGACAAATAATTAGTCGATTGGTAGTGCAGAAAAATGTGAACACCTCTCCCCCATGCTTGATGAAGCATTGAAGCATATTTGTTCCTTCTCGATGAGATCCGTAAAGGCCTACTTTCGCCCCCATTGAGCATGATTGTGTGTCTATGTACGAAGATGCAACTGTCATCCAGCTATAGGACGACAAGAACACAATGTGTCATCAAAGAAAATGATCATTGCAGCTTCAACTATGGAATTACTCCATGGCACCCATTTGACATACAACTTCTGTTAGGGAAGCTAAAGATCACATTGATCTCCTTCTCAACCATGATAGTAACACTTCAAAGCTTGTTTAGATTGAAAAAAGGCCATCACTTACTTATCACACATTTAGAATCCTATCCAACCTATTGCTATTGAGGTCATATTCGATGAATAAAGGCATATCTTGTTTGAGGCTAACTGGATTTCATTAAATCATGATCAAGAAGTCATATGACAAAGAGTACAGAGAGTTGACACATGTTGTATGTTTTAGGTAGATTATTAAACTTGTGAAGGAATATATAATTTAAAAATTATGTCAAAAATCAAATAAGAAGTAACACAAGTATCTAACATGGAAATCTTCTACTTTGGAGAGACAAATCGTAGGACTGCACGAGTTCCTACACCTCTCAAGATGTTAGCTTCTTTCTTTTTGATAAGTCTGGGAAAAAAGGAGATGGATTACATATATATTTTCATGATTAAATGGATCATCATCCACGCCTCGATGAGCCTAAATAACACAACTCAACTATGATAAATCCGTGATTCATTGCTCTAGTAGATGAAAATTGAGCTATGTTCTCGGATATTTAGATGCATTTAGGAGATTATATTGCATAATTAGCATTCATGCATATGTAAATAACTAGCATACATTAGCATGTAATTTTTAAATAAAATAAAGTGTTCAATATTGTTTATAGATAATTCCCTGTAAATAACCATTTTTTCTAAATTTTATTAATATCATAGTAGTCCTTTCGACTTAATTCTTTTTCTTAAATTCAAACAAATCCTTTTGATTATTTTTCCAACATGTATATAAAATGTATATAAAAATATAAAAATGCAAATCATTTCCCACTTTGAATAAATACTTTTAAATCTTGAACTGAAAATCCTGTAAACTCTCAAGTAGGATGCAAAGATCACATATGTCGACTTAATAGCATATTTATTAAAACTGCGATTGTAGGTAACTAAATTAAAATTCTATCATAGATATTGAAATTGTGTATTTTATTCTAGATGGTGTTGATTCAATACCTACATCTTAGTAACCTTAGAAAATTAACATCCATGCAGATTAAAAATCATTTTCAAAATAGGTTGATCTTATTTTTTTAATGAGCACGTCATACAAATTTGATTAATATTGATTTTGATATGCATATATTATATATAGTTTTAGTCTAATACAGTTTGGATTTCAGATTTAGATTTCTGCTCTTTTGCCCATCCATGTATACTATCCTTCGCGTGGGTTTGTTTTATATGGGAGCATAGTAACATTTTGGGGGTTTGGATTCCTTGTTGTGAATGACTACACAACATGACATGATGTCCCTATCTTGAATGTCCATCAAAGATCCAAACAAAGAGATTGTTTGATTAAAAATTCAAATGATTTTGAGTATTATCATGAGAGCCATCGTTTCATTACATGCACGTTAGTACCACAATTCTCATTCTTACCAACCTTGAAATTATTACAAACATGTTTTTTACCAAGACATTTACTTTGTTACCTCTAAATGTTTATCGTTGGATGCACGTTCTTATCGGGAAACATTCATTCTAAAGAGAGTTATTTATTGTCCAAACAACCTCTTCCGTCAAATCTTTGATAGATAACCATGATAGATAAAAAAATCTTATTGTCGTATCACTCACAATGAGCGTAAGAGAAGAAGATCTGGTTTAAAAGAATCAATTTAAATATTGTGGGAAAATTTGCTCCATGATTTTTCCCTTTCTTATAATCATTTTTTGTGTATACTTCCCCCTCCTCTCATAATTTTAATATAAAATCAAGTATTTCATGATCCATAAAAAAACAAGTAAAATAGACAAAATCATCAATAATAAAAGATCAAATATTGCCTTCGAGGGGCCAAACAAAGGTTTTTCAATTGAGCTTCGAATGATATTACATCGTCAATATTGCAACATAAATAAGGAAAAAACACCTATCATAACATTGTTAGGAGAAGAGAAACAAAGTATCAATAAACCACTACATATTGGATTTTGGAGTGAGGGTAGGAAGCTCCCATGAAATCTCTTTATTTATGCTTAACAAAACTAACCATTCTCTCTTCTTGATGCCATCGCCCTTCCGCCTCTATCATAGGATAAATTCACACTCATGTCGTTGAATGTGCATAGACTGGCCCCTTTTATAGATCAAAGTTTCCGTTTCGATGATATAAATACACATTATGGTCTTTCTTTATATTTTTTCCTTCCATATCGAGAAAATGAGCAACTGACATGGACCTGCATTCTGTCTTGAACTTTGTTAGCTATGACTAGATTGGTATGACAAATAATCAGTCGATTGATAGTGCGGAAAAATGTGAACACCTCTCCCCCATGCTTGATGAAGCATTGAAGCATATTTGTTCCTTCTCGATGAGATTCGTAAAGGCCTACTTTCAACCCCATTGAGCATGATCGTGTGTCTATGTATGAGAATGCAACTATCATCCGGCTATAGGATGACAAGAATACAATGTGTCATCAAAGAAAATGATCGTTGTGGCTTCAACTATGGAATTATTTGCCACACAACTTCTGTTAGGAAAACTAAAGATTACATTGATCTCCTTCTCGACCATGATGGTAACACTTCAAAGCTTGACTAGATGGGAAAAAGGCCATCACTTACTTATCACACATTTAGAATCCTATCCAACTTATTGCTATTGAGGTCATATTCGATGAATAAAGGCTTATCATGTTCGAGGCTATCTGGATTTCATCAAAACATGATCAAGAAGTCATATGACAAAGAGTACGGAGAGGCAACACATGTTGTATTTTTTATGTAGATTATTACATGAGTGAAGGAATATATAATTTAAAAATTATGTCAAAAATCAAATAAGAAGCAACCACAAGTATCTAACATGGAAACCTTCTAATTTGTAGAGACAAATCATATGACTGCACGAGTTCCTACACCTCTCAAGATGTTAGCTTCTTTCTTTTTTATAGGTTTGGGAAAAAAAGGAGATGGATTACATATATATTTTCATGTTTAAATGGATCCTCATCCATGACTCGATGAGCCTAAATAACACAACTCAACTCTGATAATCCGTGATTCATTGCTCTAATAGATGAATATTGAGCTATGTTCCCGGATATTTAGATGCATTTAGGAGATTATATTGCATAATTAGTGTTCATGCATATGTAAATAACTATACATTAGCATGTAATTTTTAAATAAAATAAAGTATTGAATATTGTTTGTAAAAAATTCTCTGTAAATAACCAAATTTTCCTGATTTTTTATTAATATCATTTTATCGCATGTGCTCTTCTTAACTTTTGCAAAATCAGTTATGACCCTCCCTTTTTTGGAATATCAATTGCGTCCGTACCTTCTTTACAAAATTCACGGTTCTATCCTTTTTAAATATCACTTATGCCTCTACTTTACATTAATGGAAGGGCAAAACTGTAAATTTTGTAAGAATGTAGTGGTGCATTTGATTCTAGAAAAAAGAGGTATGACTGATATTGCAAAAGTTAAGGAGGGATTAAGTGATAAAATCCCTATTAACAATATTAATGCATCTTTATTGCATATTGCAATCACTTGTTTAAGCACTAGACCCAGAGAAAGAAATTATTTCTTCTTCTTATCACTAGGTTGCCTCTCAAACTAATACAGTAGAAAAATATCAACTTTAAGGTATTTAGAACATGTCCCAATTAATATAAATGTACACCTTCCATCCCTTGGTAAAAAGTTATCCCTTCTTAATTTTTCTTTATATAGAAAATACTACAATCCAGTATTATGAGATGAGAATACGAAGGAACATGCATGAATTAATTTATAATGTTCGTGACATGAGTAATATCTAGTCTAATTTGTATAAGATAAGCTCAATTCACTAATCGTTTGATAAATTCATACTAACTCATTTTGACTTAATTCTTTTCCCAACTTGCGTTTAAATATATATATATATATATATATACACACGAAAATACAAAACAAATTCCACATCAAATAATTACTTGTATATCTTCGTCAATTAGCTTATAATTAACTTTTCACATGATTCCATCCAATCGATAGTTAATTACGTAGAATTTTTTTCCCATCGAATCTGAATTGTTGAGAATGACAACAACACAATTATCTTTGATTCGTAAGGGATTTCACTTCCTCATGCATGGCTTCAACCCAGTAGGAATCACTACAAGCCTCGACTGCATTTTTATTACATCAAAAGGAAATAGTGAACATAAAAAGCATTTGTAACTGTTAGTAAGATTATAATAACAAATATATTTGTCGATAATGATTGCATCATATATTTTTAAAGGGAAGCTTGATCTCTGTGTGCCCACATTTGTTGGAAATACAACCATCTCCAAGATGATAGTTAGGTCTTGATGGTAAACATCCTCGTTATTATCCTATTCATCCTCAGCATTGCTTCCTTGAGGTGCAGTTTAAAAAATAGATTTAGGTCGAGCTAGGACTTGTATTTTATAGGAGTGCTTAGGATAAGGATTGGTTTCTTAGTCCATTAGCTACTTATCTTTTGTGATATGGAAATATACTGTATCTCCTTATTGTATCTCTCATAAGTATTATGTGCAACAAATGTAGAATGTGGATAAAACAAATAAAAAAGTAAATACAAAACAACCACGATAAGGAAATTATGAGGTTCTCCCGTAGATGGATTACTCTTTGATAGTAGTGGCGGATCTAGGTTCGCTAGAGCCTCTCCGAAGACCTTCATCTGCTCCTTGGCTCCGGCCAGGTATGAGCTGATTTCTTTGCATTTCATAGTATAATTTAGTTTCCTTGTCGTAGTTTAGTCTTTAATTCCAGAATTTAATCACTAGGTTAGTTTAATTTTAGATTTAGTATTTGTTGGAGCCTTAAGCTCTGGCTCTAATTCATCGTCACTCCCCCGGTGTTTCAACCCACTTCTGCCTCCCTTTTATTCCCCGACATATTCTCCATCATTTGCACCCATTTGCCACTTTGATTATGTAAGTAACAAAGGCCTTTGAATCTCATCTACCACCCCCATTCAGAGCTTATTCGTCCGTCCATCTCCCTTTGCATTCAGCTTCAAGATTTGGTCAAGGTTCATCGCCTCGAGATGCAGGAATGTTTTGTACAGATGTAAAGATCTATGGAGCCCCGGAGTAGGGAATAAAGGTCAGACTGGACCTCTAGGTGCCCTAGTTCTCCTAGTAGCTCCAGAACCCCTACGATGGGTTCTGGAACGAAGCCATCTGTAGACGTGGGGAACTTTCCAAAAATGTGTTGAACCCATCGACGAGGAAGGAGGAGGCCGGAGCACGGAGATATTACCGATCGAAGCTCGTCCTGGTACTTCTTCTTTCGAGTTCTTCCCTCAATGTCCAGAGCCGTTGGATCGTGGTGCGGGCCCATATCTAATCTGGGCCCTCTATTTCAGCCAAAGCGACTCGCCATAACTGTCGTCGATCAAGCCACGTGGAGTGCTCGTAGCCGTCAGATAAAGTGCCATTGTGTAAATTTATAAGTAGCCCCGCATCTTTTGGTATTTAACAAATAACCCTATAAATATTTAAGGCAGTTTAAATATTTATGTGAACTTTGCAAAGGATCCTCAAACTTATTATAAATTGCAAAAAAGGCCTTGTGCCAGGTCACCTCATGTGCCCATGTGTGAGGGACCTGGGTATTTTGCACACTAACCCTGTCAAGTTTTCTTATTTACTTTAATCCCTAAACTTATAATGTAAGTGTTAACTATTGGGGTTATATGCATGTAACTTCTCGTTATGTATTTTTACTTTAAAGATACCCCTTCTAGCATTGTATTTTATTTATCATTCTTTTACTTCTATTAGTTATCTCATGGGTATAATTAATATTGAAAAAAATATAGATGCACTAAATCTTGATTATTCACGTCCACATTTTATTTTGGCATTTTCTTGTTATTAAAAATAAAATAGGAGCAAAATATTCCCTATTTAGATATCAAAATACAAAAGATTATAAAACCACCATTAAAATTCCCTAAAAATTATATAGTATATATTAGTATATATTCTAACTCTAGACCAAAAATCACAAAAATATAAAAAATACTAAAAATAACAAAACCCTAAAAATTATAAAAATTAACAAAAAATTTTTATAAAATTCCAAAAATAATTTTCTTTTGTTTATTTTTATTTATATTATATAGTATACATTAAAAATAGTTTTGGCACTTTTGAACCTATTATCTATTTTTAAGACCCATAACAATTCATCCTATGCATTATATTCATTGTTTTGGAATGTTTGGTACATTAAAATAATCTAAAAAATAGCAAATATTATATAGAAAAATCCAAATTTATAAAAATATTAAAAAGGAAAAAATATTTTCTGAATTTTCATTTTATATATATTTAAAATATTTTAAAATTATAAGACCCTATATAGAATGTGTATATATATCTTATATTATCTATATACTCTGCATTATTAATACTATTAATTATAAATACCTAATATATATTTAAAACCTTAAAAATATAAAAGAATTATTCATGTATATAATTTCACATGTTTATTTATTATATCTCTTATATATTATTTATATCTATATTATTGGTATTATTATATATTATATCTTAAAAATAAAAAATAAACTAAACATTTACAAAATTAAAAAGAAAATAAAATTTAAATATTTAAAAACATAAAACATCAAAAATAGATAAAAATTAAATATAATCAAAACCCCATAAAAATTCAAAAATAGTAAAAAAAGTATAAAAATAGTTATTATTAGTTTTTATTAATTAATAATAATTATACCTATCTCGTTTGCTCTCAGTGGCTCGTCCCCTACTACTTTGTTACTACACATCTTATGTAGGGTATAATAAATTTCACCCCACATTTCTTTATTGTTCTATCTATATTTTGGATTGATTGTTTGTTCGATTTGATTTATTACGTGTCGAGAGCCGAGAGAGGGTCAATATAGTGATTGCCGGATCTGACTTGTGAGATACCACGGGCTCCTCCAAGGTTGAACGTTAGATACCCTTGATTGATCCCTTCAACAAAATGGTGACGTTGCCGGGGAGCAACGTAGGATAGTGTATACCTAGTTTGCATATGTGTGTGTGCACGCACACGCGTGCGTGCGTGTGTGTGTGTGTGTGTGTGTATGCATGCATGGGCGTATGTATGTATTTATGTATGTATCTGTGTGTGTGTGTGTGTGTTTTATTTCTTTTTCAAAATAATTGTTTATTTATTCTGACCAATTTCCTTGATTGACTTCTTTGCGAGGGACTGATTACACAGGTTCAGCAAGGGTCTAAATATCTCTCGCAAGGCGGAGACAAGAGCCGTTGCGGCGACCGCTCACTAAACCCGTATCAATCAACAATCAACCCACAATATCAATCAATCAATGAAAAGCAAATGTGGAGTCAAAATTTATTATAACTCTACAAAAATGTGTATAGTGTACAAGTGTGTAGAGGTCGAACACACGGAGCAAGCAAGATAGATCGGACAAAAATGTGCAAAAATGTGAATGTGATTAAGTGTCTACAAATATGCGAAACAAAAATGTGAAAATGTGAATGTTTTTGAATTTTTATAAATATGGAAATGCAATAAAAGTGCAAAACAAAAATATGGCGAGAAAGAGCAAGTAAACAGGAGCTTAACCTAATTTTTTGATGATTTTTAGCAATTTATAGATGCATGGAATAAATACAAACAACAAATAAAAACTACACAGCTGGCAGGGGCATATGTGTAAATATCCAAACATCTAGGGGCCATAGTGCAATTTTCACACAAAGTATATAACTAATAAATAAAGTTCCAGGACCAAACACAAAAAATAATAGCCGCCAAGGCACGCCTGCAAATAACCCAATCCCGTGTGTGCCTGGCACGTGCCTGGGAAGGACCTAAATGCAATATACAAAACTCACCGGGGCTTACATGCAAATTACCCAAAAATATTACACGTGACAGAATAATTCCTAGATTAAAATGAAATAACTAAACCCGTAGGGGGTCCAGTGCAAAATCACCACCACCCCACGTGCACAGATCACGCGAGGTGACGTGGACTGGACCTAAATGCAAATAACGGAAGTACGGGGCCTAGATGCAAATATTACAAAAATATTTAAACTATAGACGAACGTTTTTGGACTAAATAATAAATACAAAATGGCGTGGGGTGGAAGTGCAAAATACCCCCTTTGCGCGCGATCCGACGGCAGTGGAGAATCCACTTGACACGTGGTGCGATCTGAACGGCCGATGATGGTTCGCAATGGGCGGTCACGATTAGTTCTCCATGGCTTGATCGAATGGCTGGGCTTCTGGGAGATCCAACGGTCCACGTACACCTGGAGGCGCGGCCTAGATTCGACAGCGTAGAGGGACGGAGCAAGAACAAGGAAGCGTCGCCGGCGAAGCGAGCTTCCCCGCCCTCGATCGGCGGCCTCCGGCGTTCCTTGGGCTTCAAAAGTGGCCTGCAAACTCCTGCGGTCCTCCTCTAGCTTCTGGGGGTTTCAAAACTCCTCGGCGATGGCCGAGGCGCTCGCTAGAAGGCGGCGGAGCTACGGCTCCGAGTATCTCCGGCGAGCGAGCAAAACTAGCCCCAGGCCCGAGTGAAAGGGCTTTGACCTGCAAAAATGGGTGAAAGGGTCCAGGGCAAAACGCTTGGACCCCGCGGAGGTGGAAATGGCGCGAGATGCGGAGGCGTAAGGAGATGGCCGGAGGTGCACTCCAGTGAGGGTCACGTGAGGGGGATTCAATGGATGGAACTCGGAATTTCTTGGGGCGTTTTACTCCTAATGCTACGGTGAATAAAATGCAAGGAAAATAAATGGAAAACAAGGACCTCGAAGGGATGAACCTGAGGTGGAAGTATACCTCGACGCCGGCGAAAGGCAGAGGTGGTGGAGCCGCCTCGGTGCTCGCTCAACCCACCTGAAGGTCTCCAAAGGATGTTGTCACCTTCCTCTGTCGATTAGGCACGAAGAGGGGAGCAGAGCTTGGGAATGAGGGGTTCAAAATCGAATGGGGAAGTCGAGGTGCAATATGAATGGTTTGACTCTCCGGTTTTGATGCTCCAAAGGCCGAGGAAGATGGCGAATCGCCGCTCCTCAGCCCTAGGAGAGCCTAGGGCGTGAAGAGGGCAGATCGAGGAACAAAAGTCGTTTAGGGATCGACAAGAATGGATGCAAGCATTGACCTCGAAAAAATCGAGAAAATGGGGTCGAAACGAGGTCTGACAAGGGTAGAGGGGGAAGGACAACCAGTTGACCAAGGTCAACTTGGGCTGGCACCTGGTTGGTCCACGTGGACCAACCAGGAAAAATCCTTGATAAATTATTTGTAAATTCGATTAAAAATAGAAAATGAATTAATTAATTTTTGATTATTAAAAAATGTTTATTATTTTATAAGGTATTTTAATATGATTTTTAATTATTTTTATGAGGTATAAAAATACAAGTTACCTTTTTAGGTCTGTATAGGTATATATAACTATATATTTTAATGTTTTATTTTTATTTTGTATATTTAATTGTATTTATTTTGTTTATCATTTTATAAATTTATAAAATATTTTTATACACTTAAATATATTTTTATTTTATTTTTCTGATATATTTTGTACACTTAATAAAATATAAGTATGAATTATATAGGTATATATACAGGTATTATACCTATGTATGCTATATAGAAGTATTTTATTTTGTACTTTCTTTGAGTTTTTATTCTAATTTTAATGTACAAATATATTATAAATAATATTTAAAAATTAAAAAAAATATAAAATTATGAAAATAATGAATAGATAATAAAATGAATATTTTAATCTGTACAAATAGACAATAGGGGTCCAAAACTCAACTTTTCAAACCGCAGCTTCGCCAAATGCGAAACCACTGCCATTAAATAGCTTATTTTAAATTATATACAATTAAAGGTGAGTTAGATGCATTTCGAGTTTTTAGTTGAGAGATACAGGTCTGGGAAGTTGGGATTCTGGAATTTTATTCATATCATAACTTTTTATCTGTACAATATTTTTGAGTGAAATCAATTTTATATTTTTCTTTATTTATTTATCTACAACTTTTATGTACAAAGTTTCTTTATTTGAGGATAAAAAGTGAAACCAAAAATAGGTCCCAAAATGAATAAAATCTTTATTGTATTATGGCCCTTATCTCCCCCTACTTTATTCCTTGTCGACCTAGTCATCGAGATGCCTAGGTCTCGGGGTTTCGGGTCATAAAATATTTACAACATTTTATTCTTTTTCCTTTTCTTTTATTTATTCTATAATTTTGGCTTTAAAAATAGTATTTTATACACTATTTACATGCACATGCATGGATGCTAAAATGCGGGAATTAAGGGTATTTACATGCATTTACTAGGGTTTTTTAGGCCAAAATAATAGAATAAAGATGATGAAATGTGGATTCATCAGGGATTGCGGAGCGAAGGTGGTTTTCCTAGGACGGTCAGTGCACCCGAGCTACGCGGAGATCAACTCTTTCTTGCGGAGCTGACTAGAGAGATCAAGAAGAAGACAAGGAGAGAGTAGAGCATCTTAGTGTAGTTTTTTTGTGTAGGAGAGAGACTTTTATTTCTACATTACTAATTGTAATGATATATGTACAAGTACATTTGAACTCTTAGACTCCCGTGGGCCTATTTTACCAAGTGTATGTTCACTTGGAGGCCCGCTCGATTTCCTTCGTGTTTTCATCGCATTCCGACTTTTGTCCTCCCTATTTTCCCACTTGTTTTATTTTATTCCCACGATTTGTGTTTTTCATCTTCTTTTTATTTGCTTTATGTGAATGTGTCCTTAGATTTTTAGGATTATTTGACTCAGTAATTTAGGTCTAAAATCCTAATATCAACATGTTCCTATAGTCCTTCACTTAGACCTAGATCAAATCAAAATTATTCTTCATGCTAATAGCAATCTATTCTTAAGGCGGTTTCACCAGATTGCATCTCATGTAATATAGATTTAAATTTCTTGTCTTGCATCCCTCATGGAGAGAGTTGGGAAGTATTGTAAGTCTTCTATCCGATCATGCATCATTAGACACAATGATGAGTTCTCCATCGCAGTGTCACTTGCACGGTTTTTCTGTATTCTCTCCCATTTTTGTATCACTTAGGTTAAAAGAAAATCCAAAAAGCCTTTAGATGAATTATTCTTGAAAAATACTCAAAAAGTGAAAATTCAAAAATTAAAACAAGGGGATTGTTAATAACACTTTGACCAAAAATAAAATTCGTAACATACATTCATTGTATTTGGTTCATAAAGCCCACATAGTTTTTAGGTACACTCTTGACAAGGTGAGGCACAAACCTAGAAAAATAGAGCCAAAATCCCAGCCTGGGTACTGCCTTGTTATTGACTTGATTCACAAAATATTGGCGCTTCTATCATATGTAGGCGAGTAGGGCTTCGTCTGCTTGCAGACTTAATCTAAAGTATTGAGCGTAGGCCATCCCCTCACTGGGGTTTCTATCTCATTGTTCCATGTGTGAGTACCCCACAAGGGGGAAGTAATGGTTTCGCCTAATGGCTTCCTCCTCTATTCTTTGGCTGAGTAGTAGATCCAAACCTAATAGAAAGGATTCTCTTAAAAAGTATAGGCTACATGTTACAAAGGAAGCGAGAACTACAAGATACTCTTATGGCAGTACTCACTCTCTGATGAATCCGCGATTCATCATCGCAATATCTTGATCTTAGCAAAATCCACGAGTAAATTCCCTAATAAATGTCTATAAAATCAATAAATTAACAAAATACCTCTTTTAAATAAAATACACTAATTATTGTATATAAGTTTGTACATATAAATAACACTAAAAAGCCGCAAAAATAAAGGAGTTTTATACCTGTAAATAGCTCAAAACTTCATGTATTTTTAATAATTTCATTTGAACTCCTTTTTGGCTAATTCTTTCTCTAACTTGTTCATAATAATGTACATAAAAATACAAAAATACAAAATAAATTATATCTCAAAAAAATACTCCTAGATCCTAATGGGAAAAAGCCGTAAAGACCAACTTCCAAGCTAAATTCCCGCTCCGTATGAACTCCAAATTCACCAAACTCACTTTTAAAGTTCAAGTTAGAAAATTATCTATCCAACGGAAGTGGTTTCATTAAAATCGGAGCTCGTTTGCAAAAGTTGGATTTTGGGACCTAGATGTACATTGTATACCTTTTATATATTCATTCTTTCTTTAATTTTTATTGTATCTTTCATAATTGCTAAAAAATACAAAAATATCATGATTGTGTTGTATTTTAATTATATTATTTTATAGTATTTTTCCGTTGTAAATATCTCTTATTAAAAAGACAAAAAAATACAAATTAGAAAAGTAAACAAAAATTGTACATGGTGTTTTGTCTTCTTTTGTAAATTCTCCACTATTTGTCTTCTCTCTTTATTTTATTGTATTTAAAGTAGCATACTTTTATTTTCTTTTATTTAATCACGTTCTCTACAATAACTTCCCTTTCTCCAATAACCTCCAAGTCTTCTTTCAACCTCCATTCCACTCCATATTCTTCCACCAACCTCCCATTCAACTCCACCAATAATCTAACTTCTCATTCAACACCACCACCTCTCTAACTCCCATTATTCATCTCTTTATAATCATCTCCACATCCACATTTTTTGCCCATCCACCATTCTTATAGAATAAGGAGAGAGCTTGGAGTGTTTTGTTGGTGACAGCTGCGAAGCATCGTCCTCAAGCGACGACCTCCTTCAGGTGAGATCCGCGGAGCTCCGCTTCGCGTCACGAGTTCCCCGTCGAGCTCGTGGAGCTTCTCCGATTTTTATTTCGCCAATCGGATCGAGGCGACGACAGGGGTCCAGCGTAGCTGCTCCGTCAATCCGGCGAAAATTCAGGTGAGTATTTTTTTTCTCATGTTCCTTCTTATTTTGTTTATCTCATATTTTGTTCCCTTGTATTTCATCCCCATCGTCATCATTTCCTCACCATAAAACCCCCTTCATTGTTTTTTTTATTTGCATTCCTGTTTAAAAAAAATATAAAAAAATTTAAAAAAAAATTAAAAAAAATCATCACAGTTCTAACACAAAAAAATTTCAAAAAAAAAATCAAAAAAAAATAAAAAATTTGCAGGGAAGCAGCAGCCCCACGGCCGCTGCCCCCCGCACCAACATCTCTCCAGCGGCGCCACCGCCGCACGCCCCCCTGCATCACCATCACAGCCGGCGGGCTGCCCAGCCGCCGCACGGCGGCCCCGTCGCCGCGCCTCCTCTCCGCCTGGCCGCGCCGCCAGCGTCCTCCCGCCGCCACCTCCAAGATCGCGGCCCCCGCGCCCTCCACCATCGCGCGGCTCCCTCGCCAACGCCGCCCACCGACCTCCCTCGCGCGCGGCCGTCTCCGTCACCCGCGACTGCGCGCGGGCCGCCGCCCTCCATAGTCTTTGGGTTCATCTCACCTGCGTACAAGGAAGAAGGAAGAAGAAAGGGGTAGTTCTTTTCCTCATTTTTTTATTGTAACAACTGCATAATTATTTTGTAAAGTTTTTATTATTGCAAAGAGGTCCCTGTACATGTTTTGTTCATAAGTTTTGTTTCCTGATTTTTGCGTAGATACCCCTGTCTTTGGCTCTTAATTTGGACATCATTTTTACATCAATTTGTTCAATGAAAAATATCTTGATGTTGCGCAACTAGTTCTCTACATTGTGGACATTTATTTATATTTTTGTGGTCTATGGGTAATTAATTAAAATTGTTCAACTGAAATTTTACATATTTTACCCATTCAGTGCTTATAAATTTTTATCTCACACACGGTTAGTCCAAAAAATCCACAAAAATTATATGTGATGCCTTGATGAGTGCTTAACTTACTGTTCAAATTTCAACCAAATTGGAGTTGTCTTGTGCCTACAATAAATTTCAGAGTGTATTTAGTAATCGATTTTTAATTAAATCCATAAATATCATTTTTGCGAAATTTCAACTCTCCTAGATTGCTTATCTAAATATCTTTCTGAGATAAATCGCACTCTGATTAATTTGATAACGTGGATTTATTAGGAATTATTTACTCATTGTCACTCTGTTTCCACTAAAAAATCCATAAAAAATTCATAACTTGTCAAAAAATTCCAAAAATATTACTGTAGCTTCCTTGCATCATGTTTTCATTCCAGTAATTTTTTCATGATTTTTGCTTTCTTTTTGTGTGATAAATTGCGAAAAAACCCATAAAAAGTGTGCATTTTTCATTATTGCATTTTAAACCTAAAAAAATAAAAAAAATGTGTCTTGTGTTCTCCACTGGATTAGGACTTTACAAAAAATATAATTTGGCTAAATTGGACTAATTTGACGTTAAAATTAATTTGGCCTTGTTGTATGCTTTCTTAGCGTCTTGATTCACCCGCATTTTGCATTTGGCATTCTACTTGCATAAAAAAAGTCTAAAAAAATACCGTTTGGATATCTAGATCTTAAATTTGCAAATTAAACCCAAGTTGTTCCTTTGCCTCCCTGAGTTCGACCCCGGACTTGCCCGGGATATAAATTAAGCCGAGACACTCTTCACTGAGATCTTCTCTCGGTTCTGACCGAATCGCTAAGTACACGTGCTACAACGTGATCAAATTAAACAACGTATCTAGCGACTCGTCAGATGGCGCCGTTGCCGGGGAGGCAAACGGCTTAGGGATTAGTTTAAAATTTTAGATTTAGATTTTCATTTACTCGGGTAGTCTGACCCCCGAGCCACTTGTATTTATTCCATTTTTTGCAATTATTTATTTTTATATTTTTGTATATATCTTGTTGTTTATCTCTCTAACATAAATCTTTGTTTCCTTGCGAGGGCCCGGTGGACTTGGAGTGCATCGGAGGTCGACGGACGCGACGCGCGCCGACTGCTGAAGAGCAAGAAAATCAATTTATTTTCGAGAGAATTTTTATAAATTTTTGTAATTATTGTGTTGTAATAACTTAGGTAATTCGCTCTTTCCAGCGGCTCTTGTTTGAGAGCTCGCATTTGTATCCGGACTGGACTTTGGACCCTCTTGTGGTCGTGTGGTTGCTTGACGTAGAATAGGACTTGCACTCGCGGCTCTTAGAGCATTTTATTAGAATATCTTTATTGCTTGTGCTCGTAACTTTTAGGACCACACACCACATTTAACGAGACGCACTTAGACCGCTGGACTATTAGTCAAATTTAACTTGTTCATCTCTCGCTAATAGAACTGCTTGTCTAGGAACGGTTTCTCGTTTGCATTCATATAGTATAAAATTTCAATTCTGCCTTGCATCCCGCATGTAGAGCGCGAGGATCACTGTAAGTCTTCTGAACTGGGCATGCATCATTGATTTCATCATTTGCATCGGTTTTTCTCGACTCCCTCCCCTTGGTTTTTGAAACTTAGGTTAAAAGGAAATCGGGACTGATCGTTAGGCGTGCTTTGTTTGGTGGACTAATCAAGTGATAACCAAACCTAAACCGGGACTGCTAATCAGAGTTGACAAAAAAAACTGATTAAAACTAACACTTGTTTTGGGAGAGCAAAACCCTCATTGTATGCTTGGCTAATTGTGATTGTTGAGAGGTGAGGACGCATCCCTAGGATAGTGCCCAAAACCTACTTTTGAGCCTTGCATAATTGGATTGATATCTTGATTTATCACCTAATTAAAACTGAAAAGATAAACGGTCGGACTTTTGCGACCTTCACTGTGTTGAGTAGGTGAACTCAGGGTTTGCTCTTGTGTTTGTTTGTTTGTGTGTTATTCGGTGCACTTGCACGCTTTCTTCCTCGATCCGCTTCATTCTCCCATCTCCCTTCCAAGATGTCAGAATTTTGGTCATCATATCCAAGTCATCCTTCTTCGACCATATTCCGATCATCTCCCACCACTTATTCCTCTTCATACCCACACCCCAACCGCGAAGTCAGAACTCCGACTGACTTCTCCACTTCTTCGTCCTTCTCACCTACCCCACATTCTTGCACCCCTGACCCACAACCACCTTGGATTGATTCACTATATTCTCGTCCGCTTGCTAGAATCAAGGAACAAATCAAAGAGCAAGCGACTGCTGAGATGAATGATTGGCATAATAAGTTGACCCCACATACCTCATTTTCACCTCGAGTTGGGACAGAACAACAATTGCTATATACACATCCCGACTTAACCTTAGGGTACAACATGGTCGATCAGACAAACCGAATGGAGAGGCCTGCACCGTACGATCTTCCTGACTTGATTGACCTGAGTGATAGAGACCACATTGACCAACCTTTATATCACCCATTCGGAGAACCGACATATACAGGGGATTGGATTCATGCGACTGATTTACAGACCCCCTGTCTACTAACTCCGCCTGATGAGGCTCCGACCAACAACTGCCATACATATGGGCCATACTCAACCCAGTATTACACACCCGAGTCAAGGTGTGTTGAGTATAAGAGCCCGAGTTCTCAGCAGTACCCTCCAATTGCGTTGACTTCTCTCATGATGTGTCATGAGAACTTATTGGAGGATGACATTTGTAGACCGATCAAGAGTCCAGGTAGGAATGTGGATCATGGATCTTGCGGATTGAATTTCGAAAACCTGGAAGACACTGGATTGACCACACATCATGTACAGCTGGAGTCCCTTCTACCTCCCTCTTCTACTAACCACTTTTCCTCCAAACTTGAGTATGTACATTCTCCTAGTCCTCCTTCACCTACCAAAAAGACCAAAAAAATTGAAAACTCAGAAAATACCATAAAAATTGAAAAAGGAAAAGATCTAAAAAAATTGGATCCTGCGGTTAGGGAAGCATTGGATAGAAAGTTGATTTTTGAGCTTCCCTTAATAATGGCCATTGAGCACTTTCCCGACCTTAAAAGATTTGTGAGAAGTAAATTGATGCCTAAAAGGTCGGGCAATAAGAGAACAAGGACTGAGATACATATAGTGTCTATGGCCACATCTTTGATGATAGGGAGAAAAACCAAGAGCCGCAGAGTAAAGCGGTTACCTAGATTTGATTGTGAAATCAAAGATACCACATTCACCCATGCAAGAATCGATGATGACTTACCGATTAATATCCTCCCGACCTCCGTGTTTGCCAAGCTCAAACTCGGATCTGCCAAGAAGTCAAGAGAGATCATTCAGTTGGCGGATCGATCTGTTAAACGGTCAAGAGGAACCATTTCAGTCATCGTCACTTTCCAAGGTGCTTTACTGGAGATAGACTTCACGATCATTGACATTGAGCACCGAGGAGAGTTCACCCAGTCTCCGATTATTCTTGGGAAGCCGTTCTTAGCCTTGGCTAAGGCAACTATAGATTGTGAGACTCGGGAGATCGATTTCTCTGCATTGGGAGCACTCCGACCTCACCCGATCTTTGAGGACACACGATATTCCAAGGTAACCCATAAAGTTGCAGACAGTCGCGACCTTCGAGAGACAGTTGAGTCCCATCTCTCTACTACACCTGAGATACCGACTGTCCAGACAACCATTGGTTTAGACACTTCCTACAACCACACACCGCCTACTGCTTGCACCACCACCACGACAGCTTCTAGAGAGGACTCAAGACCAGAAGCTATCAGTGAGTCGGACATGACCTTTGTGGATTGCCTTGATCATTTCGATGATCCGACACAAGAACCCAACAACGTCAAGCCAACTGAGATCATTGTGCCTTATCAGAGACGTGTGCTGACCCTGCAGGAGTATTACAATGCATATGGTGACTCATCTGATGATGAACCTCTGGTCAGAACCTCACACACACCACATACAAGACATACACCAAAGGAGACAACTGGGACCAAATTGACCAATCTTGATAAATCGGTTGCTCCATCCTCTAGTCGGTCATCTGGTAAGAAGAAGACGGGTGTTGATTCCTTGAGGTGTTCCCCCGAACTCCTTAAGACGTATCAATCTCCTCTTCCTCTTGATGCTTCAGGTTCTAGAAAACCGACTAAGAAGGTTACCTTCGATGTTTCAGAGAAGGAACTTTCTGAGGAGTCCTCATCAGGTCCGGATGAGGTGATCTATATGAGTGAGCTCAGTTCGGCTGTTCTGAAGCCATACTTGAGCAAGCAGCTGTGTGTCGACCCCCGTTGGACGTTCCCCACACCTCACTATTATTCTTCGGAGGACGATTCTGACAGCGACACATGTGTATACTTCCCACCCCATCGCTCCCGCAAGAAGGTCCGTCACAAACCTTCTTGATCCTTGTATATTCTTCCTCCTCCTTGTACATATCTTCCTTCCTTTATTCACCTCCTTCCCTCATGATTCGCATCACTCGCCCCAGTTCCGTATCGTTTTCATTTTGTGGCTATACTTAGGATGACTAGATCCTAAGTATAGGGGGGTGAGCGACCCGATTTACTCCTTCTCTTCTTTTTATTTTCTTTTTGTATATTCTTTCCCATTCTCATTGGTCCCCCATTATTGTGTTCTTTCCAATACTTAGGCTGACCAGAGCCTAATTATAGGGGGGCCGATGCCCATTGTGTATTATCCACATTTTTTTCCCTCACTTCTCTTCTTTTCACCCACTTGTACTTAGTACGAGCTATGGATTTTTATCACCTAGTGCCATGAGGACATAGCACAGCCTAAGTATAGGGGGGCGTGTATATATTACATATATACTTTACCCATACCTCGTACTTTCATGTATTTATATATATATTATATAATAATTATGGGATGGGTAAAAAAAACAAACAACAAAAAAAATCCTCTTTTGCTAAAAAAAAACTTTTTCAAAAAAAAAGTCTTTTCTTATTCACCTATTTTTTTCAAAAAAAAAAACTCCTTTGCCTTTGTTTGTCAAAAAAAACTTTTTGAAAAAAAAACTTTTCTAAAACTTAAAAAAAAATCAATCAATCATTCCAAAAAAAAACCTAACTAATAAGTTGGTTTAATCCCTGACACAATTCACTTTCACACAAGACTAGTGATGTTCAAGAACACTTGGTTTATGAGGTCTTGAGATTTTGAGTTAACCAGCCTTAGTCATTAGGGTCCTTGACTTAATTATTCACATTTCCCTAGTTTGAAAGATGTGTGTGCTATATTGCATGCTTAGTCTCTACCTTAAGAATATGATCAGCACCTCACATACACGACTGCAATTATGATGAGATGAGTTGTAATTTCACTTGAGGAACTGGGATGAGGGATTTGAGTTTGGACTTGATTTAATGATGCTCGAGGATGGGATAAAATCAATGAAGGCTTCATGAAACCTGAGTGTCAGCACATTTAGCCAGTATGAGAACATGGTTCTTGTACTATCTCTTGATATTTACCTATGTGCCAGGGTGTGATAAAATAAAAAAAAATGTTGATCAGTGCGCGCCAACTCTTGGTAAAAGCAGTGGAGCTAGCCAAAAATACTACCAAGCAATGAAATGTCAAAGAAAAGCTCTCATTCCACAAAGTCAATTATCAAAAGAGCTTCCACCAAAGGCGAGCGCTCCCAACCATTTCAAAGTGTCCACTTGGACCACCGCTATTAGGACCAGGAGTCGGGCTTGCACCAAAAAAGGGCTCTGCATCGTAAATGCTACAAGTCTGGGTGTAGAAGGTACGATAGGTACTCAAAAAAGGCACACCCCGGTGTACTCCCAGGAAAACAAGTGCAGACGGCTCCAACTTCTCTTGACGGACGCACTGATCAACACCAAAAAAATGCGTTGCGTAATAAGGCACTTGAGAGGATCCTTGTTCCAATGAGAGGGAGAGAAGAAATGACACAATCCTATGCCCTCCATCGACTGGCCTTCCATCTACACTTTCAAGTCTGACAACTAAAGAAACGGTGGATTGGATGCAAGAAATGATTTATTCCCTAGTGTTGAGGATCGGGTTCTTAGGAGAGTCTCTTGGACTAGAACCTTGGGTGACGTTGTGACTCTACTCTTATAACTGCAGTCAACACTTAAAGTCATATCCCTTATATATATATGTATACAAAGAGAGTCTGATGATTAGGGGAATTGGGTACCTTTTGACTAAAGCTTGGTTCAGCTTAGAATTTTAGGATCTCTAAAACCGAGAGTTCTTGAACGGATCAAGTCTTGTATTCACATGCACATTCAGGGATTAACCCAACTTATTCATTCTTTATTTGCTCGAGGACTAGCAAAGTTTAAGTATAGGGGGTGATGAATCCGCGATTCATCATCGCAATATCTTGATCTTAGCAAAATCCACGAGTAAATTCCCTAATAAATGTCTATAAAATCAATAAATTAACAAAATACCTCTTTTAAATAAAATACACTAATTATTGTATATAAGTTTGTACAAATAAATAACACTAAAAAGCCGCAAAAATAAAGGAGTTTTATACCTGTAAATAGCTCAAAACTTCATGTATTTTTAATAATTTCATTTCAACTCCTTTTTGGCTAATTCTTTCTCTAACTTGTTCATAATAATGTACATAAAAATACAAAAATACAAAATAAATTATATCTCAAAAAAATACTCCTAGATCCCAATGGGAAAAAGCCGTAAAGACCAACTTCCAAGCTAAATTCCCGCTCCGTATGAACTCCAAATTCACCAAACTCACTTTTAAAGTTCAAGTTAGAAAATTATCTATCCAACGGAAGTGGTTTCATTAAAATCGGAGCTCGTTTGCAAAAGTTGGATTTTGGGACCTAGATGTACATTGTATACCTTTTATATATTCATTCTTTCTTTAATTTTTATTGTATCTTTCATAATTGCTAAAAATACAAAAATATCATGATTGTGTTGTATTTTAATTATATTATTTTATAGTATTTTTCCGTTGTAAATATCTCTTATTAAAAAGACAAAAAAAATACAAATTAGAAAAGTAAACAAAAATTGTACATGGTGTTTTGTCTTCTTTTGTAAATTCTCCACTATTTGTCTTCTCTCTTTATTTTATTGTATTTAAAGTAGCATACTTTTATTTTCTTTTATTTAATCACATTCTCTACAATAACTTCCCTTTCTCCAATAACCTCCAAGTCTTCTTTCAACCTCCATTCCACTCCATATTCTTCCACCAACCTCCCATTCAACTCCACCAATAATCTAACTTCTCATTCAACACCACCACCTCTCTAACTCCCATTATTCATCTCTTTATAATCATCTCCACATCCATATTTTTTGCCCATCCACCATTCTTATAGAATAAGGAGAGAGCTTGGAGTGTTTTGTTGGTGACAGCTGCGAAGCATCGTCCTCAAGCGACGACCTCCTTCAGGTGAGATCCGTGGAGCTCCGCTTCGCGTCACGAGTTCCCCGTCGAGCTCGTGGAGCTTCTCCGATTTTTATTTCGCCAATCGGATCGAGGCGACGACAGGGGTCCAGCGTAGCTGCTCCGTCAATCCGGCGAAAATTCAGGTGAGTATTTTTTTTTCTCATGTTCCTTCTTATTTTGTTTATCTCATATTTTGTTCCCTTGTATTTCATCCCCATCGTCATCATTTCCTCACCATAAAACCCCCTTCATTGTTTTTTTTATTTGCATTCCTGTTTAAAAAAAATATAAAAAAATTTAAAAAAAATTAAAAAAAAATCATCACAGTTCTAACACAAAAAAAATTCAAAAAAAAATCAAAAAAAAATAAAATATTTGCAGGGAAGCAGCAGCCCCACGGCCGCTGCCCCCCGCACCAACATCTCTCCAGCGGCGCCACCGCCGCACGCCCCCCTGCATCACCATCACAGCCGGCGGGCTGCCCAGCCGCCGCACGGCGGCCCCGTCGCCGCGCCTCCTCTCCTCCTGGCCGCGCCGCCAGCGTTCGCCCGCCGCCACCTCCAAGATCGCGGCCCCCGCGCCCTCCACCATCGCGCGGCTCCCTCTCCAACGCCGCCCACTGACCTCCCTCGCGCGCGGCCGTCTCCGTCACCTGCGGCTGCGCGCGGGCCGCCGCCCTCCATAGTCTTTGGGTTCATCTCACCTGCGTACAAGGAAGAAGGAAGAAGAAAGGGGTAGTTCTTTTCCTCATTTTTTTATTGTAACAATTGCATAATTATTTTGTAAAGTTTTTATTATTGCAAAGAGGTCTCTGTACATGTTTTGTTCATAAGTTTTGTTTCCTGATTTTTGCGTAGATACCCCTGTCTTTGGCTCTTAATTTGGACATCATTTTTACATCAATTTGTTCAATGAAAAATATCTTGATGTTGAGCAACTAGTTCTCTACATTGTGGACATTTATTTATATTTTTGTGGTCTATGGGTAATTAATTAAAATTGTTCAACTGAAATTTTACATATTTTACCCATTCAGTGCTTATAAATTTTTATCTCACACACGGTTAGTCCAAAAAATCCACAAAAATTATATGTGATGCCTTGATGAGTGCTTAACTTACTGTCCAAATTTCAACCAAATTGGAGTTGTCTTGTGCCTACAATAAATTTCAGAGTGTATTTAGTAATCGATTTTTAATTAAATCCACAAATATCATTTTTGCGAAATTTCAACTCTCCTAGATTGCTTATCTAAATATCTTTCTGAGATAAATCGCACTCTGATTAATTTGATAACGTGGATTTATTAGGAATTATTTACTCACTGTCACTCTGTTTCCACTAAAAAATCCATAAAAAATTCATAACTTGTCAAAAAATTCCAAAAATATTACTGTAGCTTCCTTGCATCATGTTTTCATTCCAGTTATTTTTTCATGATTTTTGCTTTCTTTTTATTTGATAAATTGTGAAAAAACCCATAAAAAGTGTGCATTTTTCATTATTGCATTTTAAACCTAAAAAAATACAAAAAAATGTGTCTTGTGTTCTCCACTGGATTAGGACTTTAGGAAAAATATAATTTGGCTAAATTGGACTAATTTGACGTTAAAATTAATTTGGCCTTGTTGTATGCTTTCTTAGCGTCTTGATTCACCCGCATCTTGCATTTGGCATTCTACTTGCATAAAAAAAGTCTAAAAAAATACCGTTTGGATATCTAGATCTTAAATTTGCAAATTAAACCCAAGTTGTTCCTTTGCCTCCCTGAGTTCGACCCCGGACTTGCCCGGGATATAAATTAAGCCGAGACACTCTTCACGGAGATCTTCTCTCGGTTCTGACCGAATCGCTAAGTACACGTGCTACAACGTGATCAAATTAAACAACGTATCTAGCGACTCGTCAGATGTTTAATTCGTGTCCGTTGTAGCACGTGTACTTAGTGATTCGGTCAGAACCGAGAGAAGATCTCCGTGAAGAGTGTCTCGGCTTAATTTATATCCCGGGCAAGTCCGGGGTCGAACTCAGGGAGGCAAAGGAACAACTTGGGTTTAATTCGTAAATTTAAGATCTAGATATACAAACGGTATTTTTTTATATTTTTTAATGCAAAAAGAAATATCAATGCAAGATGCAGTTGAATTAAAATACTACGAAATCACACAACTTAGCCAAATTAATTTTAATGTTAAATTAATCCAATTCAGCCAAATTATATTTTTTTCTCGCATCCTAATCCAGTGATGAACACAAAACACATTTTTTTAGAATTTTAGGGGTTAAAATGCAATAAATAAAAATGCACACTTTTTATGGGTTTTTTTGCAATTTATCACACAAACGATAAGCAAAAATTATAAAAAAATACTGGAATGAAAACATGATGCAAGGAAGCTACATTAATATTTTTGGAATTTTTTGACAAAATGTGAATTTTTTATGAATTTTTTAGTAAAAACAGAGTGGAAATGAGTAATTAATTCCTATTAAATCCACGTTATCAAATTACTCAAAAAGCAAATTATCTCAAGTAGATATTTAGATTAGAAATCCAGAAGAGTTGAAATTTCTTAAAAATGATTTACGTGGAATTAATTAAAAATCAAATACTAAATTCACTGTACGAATTATTTCAGGCACAAGACATCTCTATTTTGGTTGAAATTTGGACAGTAAATTAATCACATTTCAAGGCATCACATATAATTTTTGTGGAATTTTTAGAGCAACCGTTTGTGAGATATTAATTTAATGGCACAGAATGGGTAAAATATAAAGAATTTCAGTTATATAATTTTCATTAATTACCCAAATGTCATAAAAATACAAATAAATGGTCAAAATGTAGACAATTAGTTACTCGTCACAATGGTATTTTTCTTTGAATAAAATGACACCAAAATGAGGTCCAAATTAACGCATGAACACAGGGGTCTTTGTGCAAACTCAGAAAACTATATTTACAAAGCAAATATATATAGGGACTTATTTGCAATTATAGAAACTATACAAAAAAGTTTTGCAATTTTTACAATTAAAAAAATGACCTTCTTCCTCCTTCGTTCTTTGCAGGAGATGAACCCAAAGGGGGAAGGTTTGATCGGCGGCGGCGGGCAGCCACGCGCGGCCGGCGCGAGGGCGGAGGGGCGGAGATCACCGCCGGCGGAGGAGGGACAGCGGTGAGGGGCCTGGTGGCGCGGTCGGTGGAGCCGCGGTTGGAGGGAGGGGGGCGGCGGCGGCTGCTGGGCGGAGCGGGCTAGTGGCGCCGGCTGCGCGCAGGCGGCGAACGGCGGAGGCGCGGCCGCAGGTGGGGAGGAGGTGCGCCGGCGAGGAGACGGTGGCGGCGGGGGGCTCAACCGCTGATGAGAATGGGGGATGGGGGGCGGCGGCGGTGCAGACCGCTGCTGCTCCCTCGTGAGTTTTTCTTTTTTATTTTTTTATTTTTTTTGATTTCTTTTCTTTTTACTGCTGCAATACAAAGGGACCTCTTTTTTTTAAAAAATTTAGTTTTTTTAGTTTTTTTTAGTTTTCTTAATCAGGAAATAAAATACAAATGAAAATGAAGGTGGACAATTGGGAGATGAATTTGTAGATGCTGTGATGATGATGGAAGTGGTGATGAAAATGATATGATGGTGGTGAATGCAAAAGATAAAAAAAATGTGGTGGGGAAGGTGGTGATGTAAATGATAAGTGATGATACGATGGTTGTGGTGGTAATGTAAAAATACGAAAATGATGAGACAACGATGGAACAAACTATTAGATAAGATAAAATAACAAGAAAAATAAGAAGAAATACTTACCTGATCTTCGCCGGATTGGCGGAGTAGCTACGCTAAACTCCTGTTGTCGCATCGACCCGATTGGCGAGATAAAAATCGGAGAAGCTACACGAGCTCGACGGGGAACTCGTGACGCGAAGTGGAGCTCCGCGGATCTCACCTGAAGGAGGTCGTCGCTTGAGGACGATGCTTCGCCGCTGTCACCAACAAAACACTCCAAGCTCTCTCCTTATTCTATAAGAATGGTGGATGGGCAAAAAATGTGGATGTGGAGATGATTATAAAGAGATGAATAATGGGAGTTAGAGAGGTGTTGGTGTTGAATGAGAAGTTAGATTATTGGTGGAGTTGAATGGGAGGTTGGTGGAAGAATATGGAGTGGAATGGAGGTTGAAAGAAGACTTGGAGGTTATTGGAGAAAGGGAAGTTATTGTAGAGAATGTGATTAAATAAAAGAAAATAAAAGTATGCTACTTTAAATACAATAAAATAAAGAGAGAAGACAAATAGTGGAGAATTTACAAAAGAAGACAAAACACCATGTACAATTTTTGTTTACTTTTCTAATTTGTATTTTTTTTGTCTTTTTAATAAGAGATATTTACAACGGAAAAATACTATAAAATAATATAATTAAAATACAACACAATCATGATATTTTTGTATTTTTAGCAATTATGAAAGATACAATAAAAATTAAAGAAAGAATGAATATATAAAAGGTATACAATGTACATCTAGGTCCCAAAATCCAACTTTTGCAAACGAGCTCCGATTTTAATGAAACCACTTCCGTTGGATAGATAATTTTCTAACTTGAACTTTAAAAGTGAGTTTGGTGAATTTGGAGTTCATACGGAGCGGGAATTTAGCTTGGAAGTTGGTCTTTACGGCTTTTTCCCATTGGGATCTAGGAGTATTTTTTGAGATATAATTTATTTTGTATTTTTGTATTTTTATGTACATTATTATGAACAAGTTAGAGAAAGAATTAGCCAAAAAGGAGTTCAAATGAAATTATTAAAAATACATGAAGTTTTGAGCTATTTACAGGTATAAAACTCCTTTATTTTTGCGGCTTTTTAGTGTTATTTATTTGTACAAACTTATATACAATAATTAGTGTATTTTATTTAAAAGAGGTATTTTGTTAATTTATTGATTTTATAGACATTTATTAGGGAATTTACTCGTGGATTTTGCTAAGATCAAGATATTGCGATGATGAATCGCGGATTCATCACCGCGTCCGTCAAGAGAAGTTGGAGCCGTCTGCACTTGTTTCAGGCACAAGACATACTGCTGGTAGATTGGATACGGTGTTTAATTCGTGTCCGTTGTAGCATGTGTACTTAGCGATTCGGTCAGAACCGAGAGAAGATCTCCGTGAAGAGTGTCTCGGCTTAATTTATATCCCGGGCAAGTCCGGGGTCGAACTCAGGGAGGCAAAGGAACAACTTGGGTTTAATTCGCAAATTTAAGATCTAGATATACAAACGGTATTTTTTTATATTTTTTAATGCAAAAGAAATATCAATGCAAGATGCGGTTGAATTAAAATACTACGAAATCACACAACTTAGCCAAATTAATTTTAATGTTAAATTAATCCAATTCAGCCAAATTATATTTTTTCTAGCATCCTAATCCAGTGATGAACACAAAACACATTTTCCTGAACACAAAACACAAATTACGAGTCGCTAAATACGATAATTAATTCGGCTTCGTTGTAGCACGTGTACTTAGCGATTCGGTCAGAACCGAGAGAAGATCTCCGTGAAGAGTGTCTCGGCTTAATTTATATCCCGGGCAAGTCCGGGGTCGAACTCAGGGAGGCAAAGGAACAACTTAGGTTTTAATTCAAGAAATTAGGTTTAGATTTCAGTGCGGTATTTTTCAGATTTTTTTAATGCAAAAAAGAGAAGCAAATGCAAAATGCGGGTGAATCAAGACGCTAAGAAAGCATACAACAAGGCCAAATTAATTTTAATGTTAAATTAGTCCAAATTAGCCAAATTATATTTTTTCTAGAATCCTAATCCAGTGATGAATGCAAAACATATTTTTTTAGAATTTTAGGACTTAAAATGCAACAATGAAAAATGCACACTTTTTAAGGGTCTTTTTGCAATTTATCACGCAAACAGAAAGCAAAAATCATGAAAAAATTACTGGAATGAAAACATGATGCAAGGAAGCTACAGTAATATTTTTGGAATTTTTTGACAAAATATAAATTTTTTATGAATTATTTTAGTGGAAACAGAGTGACAGTGAGTAAATAATTTCTATTAAATCCACGTTATCAAATTAATCAGAATGCGAATTATCTCAGAAAGATATTTAGATCTAGAATCCAGGAGAGTTGAAATTTCGCAAAAAGAATATACGAGGATTTAATTAAAAATTAAAAACTAAAATCACTCTACAATTTATTTAAGGCACAAGACAACTCCATTTTGGATGAAATTTGGATAGTAATTACATCACATATCAAGGTATCGCATATAATATTTGTGGAATTTTTAGAGCAACCGTTTGTGAGATATTAATTTAATGGCACAGAATGGGTAAACTATGCAAAATTTCAGTTTAAATAATTTTAATTAATTACCCATATCTCACAAAAATACAAATAAATATCCAAAATGTAGAGCATTAGTTGCTCAACACAATGCCACTTTTCATTGAATAAAAAGATGCAAAAGCGAGGTCCAAATTAATACACAAACATAGGGGTCTTTGTGCAATACAGAAATTCAAAAGAAACTCAAACTTATGTACAGGGACTTATATGCAATACTCTAAACTTATAATAAAATAAACGCAATTTTTACATTAAAAAAATAGGGAAAAAGGTCACCTTCTTCTTCCTTGGAATGATGGGGGAGAAGAACCCAAAGGGGGAAGGTTTGATCGGCGGCGGCGGCTGCTGGGCGGTGGCGGCGGGCGGCGGACGGCCCTCTCTCCGGTGTGATCCGTTGGCTTTTTGGCCAACATCGCAGCCGCAACCGCGCGCTGCTCGAGCTCATCGCACGCCAGCGATTTCGAGCGAAGACCGTGCTCTCACGAGCACATCATAGGCGACCGTCTCCACCGTAGGTAATTTTCTTCTCATTTTAAGTCATCTTCTCTTTATTTTTATCTTTGTATTTTTTTTTAGACCATCATATCACCACCCACCATCTATCATTCGTTTATACATCTTCATCTCCATCACCATCATCATCATATCATTTTCATCCCCCTTCTTTTTGTGTACATATGTCTAAAGAAAATTAAAAAAAAATAAAAAAATTTTAAAACAAAAAAAAAGTTATTTCATTATCACCACCATCACACCATTTTTATCCCATTTGTTTAGTTTATCATCACCACCACCACCAATCCATTTTATTTTATTTTTTTATCAATTATGTTTTCTGTCTAATCAAAATTTAAAAAAAATAAAAAATAAAAACAAAAAAAAGGTTTTTTTATTATTACAGCAAAAAAAGAAATCAAAAAAAAGTAAAAAAAAAACAAAAAAAAGAAGGAAACAGGAGGAGGCCGTCCGCCGCCCGCCGCCACCGCCCAGCAGCCGCCGCTGCCCCCCTCCCTCCAACCGCGGCTCCACCGACCGCGCCACCAGGCCCCTCACCGCTGTCCCTCCTCCGCCGGCGGTGATCTCCGCCCCTCCGCCCTCGCGCCGGCCGCGCGTGGCCGCCCGCCGCCGCCGATCAAACCTTCCCCCTTTGGGTTCTTCTCCCCCATCGTTCCAAGGAAGAAGAAGGTGACCTTTTTGCAAATTTTTAAATATTACCAGCAGTATGGCCGACAGGGCCATTACCAGACGGGCCAGCAGGACCCGCAACCCCAGCAGCAGCAGCAGAGGCAGTACACTGGCCAGCAGGGCCAGTCTTCCCGTTCTTCTTCCCAGTCTTATCCACTTCCTTCATCGTCTAGTCCCGTGGATATTCAACAGCAGATACTCGACGAGCTACGTTCCTACAGGAACGAGGTTCAGGACTTACGGGTGGATGTCAACCGCCTGTCAAGATGGCGAGACGAGCAGACTGCACCCTCTACCTCGATCCCAGCCCAAGTTCAGGCTAACCCCAATAGCCTGAACCGTTCTAGTTCTCAGCAGCACTTTGGTCAGGTATACTATTCAGCATCTCCTAAATCTGAACATGAGATTCTTTCGTGTGACGAGGCTAACCACATGTCACTCAGGAGCGGAAGGACCGTGGTCGTACCTGACCGGGCGAGGGACACGAGGAGGGGCATCTCTGGAACTCTACCTGAGGAGTCTTCAGAGGACGAGGAGGAGATGCATCATATCTCAGAGCCCCATCAGCACCATTCGAGGATTTCTACTCAGGGAGCCGAGAGGAGGAGGAGAGCACGTACGCAGCATCGTCAGCATGGATATTCTTCTGAGTCTACGGAGGACCTTGCATCTCCGGTTGTGGCGGATACCATTCCAGCTTCTATTCCACAACCTTTAGTAGATAGTTTTGATTTCGATTCCATGTTGCATCAAAAAGATTCTGGTATGAAGAACTCTGTTTCTTTTAAGTCAAAGAATGATCTTTCAGTTCATGATTCAGATTCTTCATCCTCTGTTTCCCTAGCTTCAATCCCTTTCCCCCGTGCTCTTACGGTAGGAAAGCGCATCAAAAAGATTCAGAAAGATGACCCCGACATGGCACGGTTTTGTAAAGAAAACATCACAGTTAAGGTGCCATTTGATGAATATGTGGCTAACCATCCTGCATTCCAGAAATACCTTAAGGTGAGATGCACACCTACAAGGGTTAGCAGGAAGAAAGACAACCGAAATATAAAGACACATGTCTTATCAGTAGCCACAACCTATTGTCTCAAGAATCAGACTTTGCCAAAGAAAAAGAGAGACATGGGTGCTCACTATGTGGAGAGTCGTATTGACGACATTGCGTTTGCACGCACACTCTTAGATAACGGTTCTTCGATCAACTTACTTCCCTTAGCCTTATATCAGAAATTGGAGTTGGGACCACTTCGCAAATCTAGAGCTTTACTCCAATTCGCAGATCGTTCAGTGAAGAGACCTAAGGGAGAAGTGAAGAACGTCGTTATCTCGATTGAGGGGCAGAATTATCAGGTGGACTTCACAGTCTTGGACATGGAGACCCCCAATCATTGGAGAGAATCTCAGATCATTCTCGGGCGACCCTTCCTTAGGACCGCAGGCGCAGCTTTCGATTATGGTACGGGAATGATGAAGTTCCGTTCTCCAGGCGGAGAAGTGAACCTTGAGATGAAGCAAACCAAGTGTCAGCGACCCGATTCAGAGAGTAGCACAGAGTACTCATCTTCAGAGGCAGACTGCAGTTTGATTAGCACAGTTGGGATTTGGGGACAGATTCCTTCAGGACAGAGCGATACCCTTTCATCTGGAGAGGATATAGTGCATGATGCAGTTTGCCAGGTGTTGTCTGATCTTGTTAGAGATGCATCAACCTATTCTCATGATGACTTAGAGATCCATCCGGATCTGTCAGTTCCATCCTCTTCGGAACAATCATGGGACATAGATGACGAGTCGGACGTGGCTTTTGCCGATTGTTTGGATACTTTTGACGATCCGACTCCCGATACTTCTGATTTGGTGGCGAGTACTACTCAGCTTAGCCCACCTTCATGCAGCACGGAACCAGATTCAGATTCAGTTCAGCCAGATCTGCTTGATGATACCACATTGCCAGAACTGAAATCACTACCTCCTACACTCAAGTACGCCTTTCTTGCGGGACCCAAAGAGAGATATCCTATCATTATTAGCTCAGACTTGTCTTTAGAGCAGGAGTCTAGGTTGTTAGAAGTCTTAGAGAGGAACCGCAAAGCAATAGGCTGGACAGTGTCAGATCTCGTGGGCATCAACCCCGCTCTCTGCTCACACCATATTTTACTGAGGATAACGTGAGACCTTCCCATGAGTTTCAGAGGAGACTTAACCCCAATCTACGGGAAGTGGTGAAGAAAGAAATTGAGAAATGGTGCAAAGCAGGGTTTATATACCCTATTTCTGACTCCAAGTGGGTGGCCCCATTTCATGTTGTCCCGAAGAAGTCGGGAATTCAGATGGTCACTAACGAGGAGGGGGTAGAGATCGCGACACGAGTACCTACGTCGTGGCGTGTCTGTGTTGACTACAGGCGCCTGAATGCCGCGACCAAGAAAGATCACTTTCCCTTGCCTTTTATTGATCAGATCTTGGAGAGACTTGCAGGGAAAGAGTTCTTCTGTTTTCTTGACGGGTACTCAGGCTACAACCAGGTGGCCATAGCCCCTGAGGACCAGGAAAAGACCACATTCACATGTCCATTCGGTACTTATGCTTTCAGGCGCATGCCATTCGGGCTCTGCAATGCCCCGGGCACATTTCAGCGGTGCATGATAGCCATATTTGCCGAGATGGTGGGAGATTTCCTGGAAGTGTTCATGGATGACTTCTCGGTCCATGGTGATTCTTTTGATACATGTTTAGCGCACTTGGATCGAGTCCTCACGAGGTGTAGAGAGGTGAATCTGGTACTCTCCTGGGAGAAGAGTCACTTTATGGTGACGGAGGGTATCGTGTTGGGGCATGTCATCTCCAAAAGGGGAATGGAGGTTGACCCTGCCAAGGTGGAGGTGATCAAGAAACTCGATCCACCTACCAACGTGAAGTCAGTGCGGTCATTCTTAGGGCATGTTGGATTCTATAGGAGATTCATTCAAGATTTTTCAAAGATCGCCCGCCCACTGACTGAGCTCTTAGGGAAAGACACAGAGTTCGTTGTAGATCACAGGTGTCTAGAGGCCTTTGAGCTCTTGAAAAGGAAGATTTGTGCCTCGCCTATCCTACAAGCTCCTGACTGGTCTCTCCCCTTTGAGATCATGACTGACGCTTCAGATTTCGCTATAGGAGCTGTGTTAGGACAACGGCGAGAGGGGATTCCGTTTGCGATTCACTATGCGAGCAAAGTTTTAGATCCTACACAGAAAAATTATACAGTGACTGAAAAGGAAATGCTCGCGGTAGTATGGGCCCTCGAGAAGTTCAGATCATATATTTTGGGCTCTAAGGTGACAATTTATACTGATCACACAGCCATTCGATACTTAATGGAAAAGAAGGATGCGAAGGCGCGTCTTCTTAGGTGGATTTTACTCCTCCAGGAATTTGATTTGGAGATTAAAGATAAACCTGGAGTGAAGAATGTTGTGGCTGATCACCTTTCTCGGATTGAAATTAAATATTCTCCTGATCATGAGCGGATTAGAGAGACCTTCCCAGATGAGTCAATTTGTGCTATTGACTCACTCCCGTGGTATGCCAACATGGTGAACTATCTTGTCTCCAAGCATGTTCCCCATGGTTGGACTAGGAGCAGCATTGATCGACTGAAGTCGGATTCGAGGAGATACCACTGGGACGATCCTTTCCTTTTCTTCGAAGGACCGGATTGTGTTTGGAGAAGGTGTATTCCTCAGGAGGAATACCATAGTGTCCTCACATATTGTCATTCACTTGAGGCTGGAGGACACCATTCGGGAAAGCGAACCGCTCACAAAGTACTTCAATGTGGATTGTATTGGCCGACCTTGTTTAGAGATGCCATTGATTTTGTACGGTCGTGCCCGATCTGTCAAAGGATGGGAGGGACAATTGGACAGAGAGATGAGATGCCCATGCAATCGATGATTATTTGTGATGTTTTTGATGCATGGGGCATAGATTTTATGGGTCCCTTTCCCAACAGCCAAGGACATGAGTACATTTTGTTGGCGGTTGATTATTTATCTAGGTGGGTGGAGGCTATCCCAACCCGAACCGCAGACAGCAAGACTGTCTGTAAGTTTGTGAAAGACCATATTATTGCTAGGTTCGGGGTGCCAAAAGTTTTGATATCTGATGGGGGTAGCCATTTTGTGAATCGAGATATGAGATCTTTAGCTAAGGACTATGGATTTGATCATAGAGTTACTAGTCCTTACCACCCACAGTCCAACGGCATGGCAGAGGTTTCGAACAGAGAGGTGAAGAGTATTTTGCAGAAATTGGTTCGTCCCGATAGGAAGAACTGGTCTCAGCTCTTGGACCAAGTTCTGTGGGCCTATAGGACAGCCTACAAGACACCATTGGGTACTTCACCATTTAGAATGATCTAGGGCAAGCCATGCCATTTGCCCGCAGAATTGATTCATAAATCCGAATGGGCAATTAAGAAGATTAATTGGAGTTGTCACCTAGGAAAACTTTGCCGAGACTTGAACTTGAACGAGCTCGTGGAAATCCGAAACAGGGCATATGACAACAGTTTGATTTATAAGGACAAAGTAAAGAGATGGCATGATCAGCACATTAGGTGCAAAGACTTTGTACCTGGACAAAAGGTATGGTTGTTCAATGCCAGGTTGAAGATGTTCCATGGGAAGCTCAAATCTAAATGGACGGGTCCCTTTGTGGTTAAGAAAGTGCACGAGAATGGAAGTGTAGAGATAGCTGATCTCGCAGATGGTGCACAATCTCATGTGGTGAATGGACAACTGTTGAAACATTTTGTTGATTCCAAAGAACAGTTAGTCCAAGTCGAGGTCATCAACTTCATACAGAGTGAGCACAGAGCACATACATCTTATTACTCTTCATGAAGATGCAGCATCAAGATTCAACATCTTAGAAGATTCCATCACTCTTGTACATATTCTCCCTTCTTTGTATATTCTCGAGATCACGTCGGTTCTCACACTTACTCTTGTCCTATACTTAGGCTGACCAAAGCCTAAGTATAGGGGGACCGATGCCCGCCATGTGTATTTACTCATCATTTCTCCTCTTGACCTCGTCCGCCCCATTTTTGCTCTTCTTCTACACTTAGGCTGTCCAGAGCCTAAGTATAGGGGGGGCGGATCGACTTCTATACTTTCTATTATTTTAGCTTTCCTACGCTTGGTACGAGCTATGTCTTTTTGTCACCTAGTGCCATGAGGACATAGCACAAGCTAAGTATAGGGGGGCGTGTATATATTACATATATACTTTACCCATACCTCGTACTTTCACGTATTTTTGTATATACTATACAATAATTATGGGGTGGGTAAAAAAAAAA